>JAOQMR010000211.1:15513069-15529946 GCA_027563865.1 Erythroxylum pelleterianum
AGACTTTTAAAGTTTAAGTCAGTATAAGCTCACCACCAGTGTGTATTAGTAACCAGTGTCGGTGTCAGGGTATTAGAAGTTCAGATTTCAGTCAGTTTTCAGCCAGCGTCTCGGGAATGGGCCATCAGTCTGGGCCCACCAAACCGGGACAGTTGGGCTCCGGGAGCGGGGTCCGACAAAATTATTGGGCAAGGTTATTATAGGTGTTTGAGTAGTGTTTATACTTTGAACATGTATAGTCGAATTGTCAACAATATGAACAATGTGCGGGACTAATAATTTTTATGGAGATGAAATAATGGAAGAATTAGAAGTCATTTAATTTTAATAGGCAAAATCAAATTACCATGAGGGTATAATACCTATTGTGATAGATAAGGCAAATGAAGAGACAATACCAAAATCTGGTTGAAGTTGTTGGAGAAGAGCATGAAGATCCTTTAAAAAGAATTTGGGACAAGTAATTTTTATAGGATCCTTTATGGCAACAACAGTAAGTAGTAAAAGGAGACTGATAAGACTTAAAAGAATTTCTATTTCTAGAATTTTGGCAACGTCATTTTCTGCATTCAAATATGTGATGATTATATTTTTATAATTGATACAATATCTCTTATAAGGTTTCTTGATTGAATTCTAAGAACTTTAAGAAGATGAGGTCTGAGTAGCTATAACAACATCAACAAGTGGACCAGATTTTTCAATATGTATCACTTTGAGTCAACTATCTTCTATAACTAATTCTTTAATCACAATGTCAAATATTGACAAGGAAACTCGATGAAGAAGACAGCTACAAATAGATTCAAATTATTCTCAAATAGTCACCAACAAATGCCAAATATGTTGGCGATCGTGAGGATTTGCATAAATAGTAGCAACATCTAGACTAGGCCAGGTAGGATCACCAAGTGTTATTTGATCCCAAAGATCTTACAATTCAAACATGTAACTATGTATTATCTGTCGAGGTTGTTGTTACATTTTACGAAGTCTTCTATACAACTAAAATCGATTGACATCATCAGAATTAGAGTAATAATTTTGCAAAAAGTTTCATACCTCCTGCATAGTGTCAAAGTGTCAAAAATTGAGTTTGATAATTTTAGAATGAATCATCAAATATTAACATGTTTTATTTTAATATTTGATGATTAATTCCAACCTAGGATATCAGACATTTTGTGAATACATATATGCTTCTTCTTTCTTTTGTATTGATTTGATTTTTTTTCTTTAGTATCAATATGTCAAAAAAAAAGTCTTCCTTTAAGAAAACTGCACATTTCTTTAGCTTACAAATTAGAGCTTGGATCATCATAGGTGATATTAATAGGATTAAGAATATATTAGGTAAGTTTAGAGGCATTCATAATGAAAAATGGTAGAAAACCTATGTGTAGAGTTAAAGTTCAACTATTCTAACCTTAGAAATGGATTTAGAGCGTAAGAAAAAGAAACCTTAGGAATCAGTCTGATTAGCAAAGAAATCGAAGGAGAAAGGGTTGAACCTAGTGGTTAAGTTGTTGGTCAACTCTTTTAAACTGAACCATACCAGAGAAGACAGAATATAACATGTAGGTAAATTAGTAGCCGACATATGGTGATCAACTAGGATGATAATGTGGCACATAATGAAGTTATGCCACTGACGTGATTAATGACATATCTATTGATATAGATGATGAGGTGTTTATTGATGTGCCATGAGTAGGATGTTGGCATAGTGCTGATTATGCATCTTATTGCTGACGTGGCCTTGACATGGTGCCTACATGGGTGTTGACATGGCAAAAGGTGAATCTACATTGGTTTTTATGATTTTAGTTAAAACGATGTCATTTTATTAGCTTAAAAATGACATTGTTTAGACATTCTTTTGTTAGCTCAAGATTTATATTTAATGATTTTGATGATAGCCATATAATATTTCAAAATTCAAATTAGATTTATTTCCTTATATATAAACAACGGTATAATTTTTAAAAGGAAATAAAATTATGAAATAATTGTTTTCCTTCTTGCAAGAACCTTCTTTATGAATTTACCTTATTAAAAATGGTTTATTCGAAAGGATCCTACTTATTATGAAGGCTGTATATTAGCTTCGTGATTACTAGAAGATTTTTGACAAAGATGACATCAAAGTTATTAAGAATTGAAACCATCCAGTTGACTACCAATGCAAGTAAAGCAATGGCTAGTTGAAAAAATGCCTATTTAAGGAAGAGCAACTGCTTTTGCAAAACAGAGATCAAACTTTTGAGATATAGCTATAGCATCAATTATTTTGAAAGCGATATCATTGTAAAATCTCTTGTGCTTTAGAAAGTAAACATATCTTTTAAAGAGAGATTAGTGTAGCTCATATCGATCAAACTTCATCTTCTGTTGAGAGCTTGTAGAGTCTAGCTAAATGCTATTAGTTTGAAAAGTTGGAGAATCTTGAAAAATATTAACTTTTGATTTTACAAAGGCTTGTCAAATTACTACTTGTTTTTATAGTGAAATATTCAAGTTGGATACTTGGCGATTGGACGTAGACTTGGGTTGTAAGCCGAATCAGTATAAATCGACTGCATCCTTCTTCTCTTTTCTCTTAACTTTTATTGCTAGACCTCACTTCCGAAGCCCAGCATTCGGAGACATTTAACAGAAATAGAAAGTAAAAGAAGAAAAAAGCAAGAGAAGAAAAAAACAGAAGAAGCAGAAAGTAGAGGAAGCAGAAAGCAGAAAACAGAAGAAGCAAAAAATAGAAGAAGTAAAAAGCAGAAGAAGCAAAAAGCAGAAAAAGTAAAAAACAGAAGAAGTAGAAAGCAGAAGAAGCAAAAAGCAGAAGAAACAAAAAGCAGAAGCAGCAGCAAGCAGAAGAAGCGAAAAACAGAAGAAGCGAAAAATAGAAGAAGCAAAAAGCAGAAGAAGATACATCTTCACTAGACGATGTGACATCATCACAGACGATATGACTTTACTCTTGAGCATCTTCCCTTATAAGGACCATAACTTTCAACTTAGATTTCCAAAAATTCATACTATATACCGTTGGAAAGATAAAAGAAGGACCTATAACTTTCTAAGAGACAACTTTGTCTATTTCCACCTAAATTAGTCCATATTTCCTCTTGAAGTCTGAATACAAATCCCACACCTATGAAAGACTTAAATTTTGAAATATACGACTACAAAAGAAACATGCACATGCACCTGGGGAACTTTTTAGTTCTAAACTCATAGCGAAATCAAATGAAGTTCATACATAACTTTATTTATATCAAAACATTATAATCAGAGGATTAACACAAAATGTGAAATGCATTGGATGTTCAATATTTAACATGCTTTTAAAACTATCCAAAAGTGATCGACTAACTTAGTTACAAAAGTTCCTAATGTCTTAGAGTTTTCGGTGCCTTGCAAGGATTGCTAACCTTCTCGTTCTGCACCTGAGGAGGGAATAGTGGGGTGAGTTACACAGCTCAGTGGCTAATATATTTATAGCCATTGGCAATTGAACAAAGTCAAGCATATGTACATGTATATATGTAGATAGATAACATCCACCCATTTAAACATTTATCAATTTAGCTCAAAACTCATAACACATACACTCAAATGCTTCATACTTGGCAGTTCAGGTATGCCAACTTGAATGAAGAAACAAGGGTTCCATGAAAATAGAATGAAGAAACCAAAATTTACCCCATGAATATAATGAGTCCATTTTTCGGAGCTCATATGCCACAAGCAGGCAGTCGGGAGAAGGCTTTTGTCAACTTGCATAGGACGAATAGAATGGTTCTACTCTCGCCCAAACAGAAGCACATAACCATGCTCAAAAAAATTATTTTATCAAATGCTCATACTTCTTTTTGTTTATACAAAATGTTATAACCTTTTCCAAGGTATAACAAATCAAGATCATCATACTTTATCAAATTGCCACAACATCAATTTAGATTTATGCATCCAACATATACACATACATAGGCAAGAATTTGCCCAATCACACAAAACTATAAATACATTACCTACCTAAGTAGCTTGTGAAAATCCAAGTCAAGTTTGCCTTTTCCCTTGCTCTTAGGTAGGATTCTCTTGGTTTCCTAAAACAACCAAGGTTTCATTCAAAATAACATTCCAATAACTCATAAACTTCAAAACAAAGAAATCACAAAAATTTCCATACACACGAATTAAGCTTAAATCTAACCTACCCATAGTACTTGGGTTCTCTTAACTCTTCTTCTTCCAACGCAAACCTTTCATTCCCTACACAAACCCCTTTCTCTCTCTAACTCATTCATCCTCAACACAACCCATTTCTTTACTAAAGTAAGAAAAAGAGATGGTTAACCTACCTTAACAAACTTGATTTCTCTTCTTTTCTTCTTTCACCGAAACTTATCTTCTTCTCTATTATTTTCATTTTTCACTCTTCTCCCCCTTCAATTCACGTTTTTCCTTAACAAGCAAGACATCGTATTCTTCTTCCATTTCTACCCTTAATGAGCCCAAAAGGTCTATTTTACCCTTCCTTATAAGCTTATGTTCTTTTATGCTTAAATGATCTCCCAAAAATGTCCTTGCACATCCTTATTACATTAACACTTCAATTCCATATACCCATTCAATAAATACTACTAACCTGACATAACAATTAACTCCGAAAATAATTAATCCAATAAACCTTAAAAATTATTTTAAATCATGCTTAACTTAAAGAAAAATTTTCAGGGTCCAACATTTATATTTCCGCATTATATTGTGTATGTTTTTATTTTAGGAAGAGGCTCCTTCACTTTTAACAAGATCTTTCTGTTTTCAACTTCAAAGAGTTTTTTTTTTCAGTTTTAACAGGCGTCTTCTATTTTAAATTGCTTTTAATAAGACTTTTTGTTTAACAGGGTCCTTTCGTTTACACAAAATCCTATCGCATAACAGACTCCTCCTATTTTAACTATTGACAGGCTCTTGTCATTACTTCTTGAATTGAAAGCAACTTGCAATTTTTTTAGTAACACAAAATGCAGCTCCTTGCACGTGTTTACTTTATCATCTTCTACTTCTATATGCTTCAACTAGGGTTTTTCGGACTTCAATAGCTTTAGGTGGTGCGTGTGGGCACGTGGCGGGATTTTTTGAGCCATTTTTTATACCACTACAATCTACTTAAGAATAGGAACAATTTTGTATATAACAAGTTATTTTTGGAGCAGATTGATGAACCTAAAATATGAAAATAGAAGGCTACCAGAAAAGATTTAAAAGAACCCTGAATTTTTGACTCCTATTCACAAAGGAAACTCCGATACCATGTTGAAAGAAATAGTTAAGAGAAAATAATGAAAGAAATTATCTATTTCTTGTAATTTAATATATATATATGGAAGTATTTACATGCCCAGGTTAACTAAAGATCCCTAATTTTATCTATTAGCTAAAAATAAGGATCAATTAGTTATAATCAAGGATAAGATAGAATATATCTTATAATATGATAAAATGATAATATTATTGTTAACAAAAGTCACTAATTATGCAAATCGGTTTCAAGATAACATAACTCCTATTTAACCAAAAAGCATTAGAATGTGACATCTCACTTATCTTGAATAATCAATGTTACACTTCGATGGGGCTCGGAATAGATAAACTACAACAATGTTCATCACTTAAGCTTTTATTATCCCAAATTTAAAGAAATTCAATTTGAGATTAAGGTTTTTTTTTCCTTAAATAAGCTTTTTGTTTCCACCTATTTAAAATAATAATAACAATAATCATTTGACTTTCGAAGGAGCTTTCACCTGTAAAACTATAGTCTTTAATTTATGACAATCTTTATTTTTCAAGCTCATATATTATTAGTGTTGGTTGACTGAATATTAATTTAAAAAAAAGTTATAAATACATTTATCTTCTCTCAAACTTGATACTAAATGTAACTGATAAATTGTGTAAATTTGTGAAATTATAGTTACATCACTCTACCAATTACAAATTTATGTTAACAAAGAGATTAAAAAGAGGAAATAGAGTTAGAAATAAATTTTAAAAGAAATTAGCTTTCGACACTCAATTAAATATAATAGACTATGGGAAATATAAGTTTATTGATAAATTTTAAATCTTTTAGGTAATAAAAAAAATAGAATTTTTAACAGTAATGTGCAAGTTTTATTTGAAACTTGAATTTTGAAAAAAAAATCAATTTTTAATTAAAATTACAATTTTAAGTTTAACATCCCAAAGATTGCCTGATCAAATAGGTACTTGTAAACCACTTTCATCGAGCGCATCATAAAATCAAAGGGCTAGCTGGAAACAAATTCAAGGGATACAAATGCTGAGGAGTGTGCTTGGCTCAAAGGGATACAAATCCAGATCAAAGACAGTCGAGAAAGCCAAAAATACACAAGCAGCTAGCTAGCTAGCAAGCAAGGGGATTCATGGCGGTGACGTCAGAGATGGAAGAGAACAGTGAGCTATTAATGAATGATTGCTCCTAGTCCTAGAGCTACATCTTCCGAGTTACTTCCAACTGCAATCGTCGTATACATATATACTCATTGCCTCATGGTTTCCCCGTCTCTGCTCTCTACATCCTCACCATACCCGATTAAAGATATATGCATATTAAGCGTAGGGTTTGAATTTCCTGTTTCCTTTTTATCATGAACATTTATTTATTATTTAATTTTATTTATTAGATAAATAAATGCTCGTAAACATAAGGTGATCTGTTCCATATGCTAGTTAGTTATGGAGTTAAATTATATTTATTAATTTAAATTGGTTTAAACATGGATTTAATGTTAACTTTAAAGAAAGCATAGCTGAAATAATATATTAACTACAAGTCAGCAAGCTTCAAAACTTCAACCAATGAAATTTAACAAGTTCACGTTTGAAAAGAGGAATCTCAAGGCAAGTTGCGAATATAACGAAACCAAAACAGAAGTAGACAAACATGGTTAATGAGTTTGATAAAACAGAGAGAGATGCCTGAAAATCTCATAACAAGACAGAGACAGGTAGGTTGGAGGGACAAGAAAGAAGTCAAGGAAGACACTCGTGTTGTCTTGGGACGACATCGAAGAGCTAGCATATAGATTAATTGATGCATAAAATCTGGTCAGAATATGGATGCTTCTGCTGCTGCATGTCTGATCGTGATTATGGGCCTGTATCTATTTAATTAATCATCTCCATAAGTTCATGTCTCTCGAGGAAATTTCAAGCTTTATTGTGCAATTGGTGTAATTTTGCTCTCACGTCATGTTGTTAATTAAGAGAGCCTTTGCGTGAGTAGTACACAGAAAGAACAATCTTTAGATATGGAAATAATAACCAACTGGAATTTAGAAATCAATGTCATATAGCCATTGCCATTGACATCAAAAGAGAATAACACAATTTTCAGTTAGATGGTCTCCCTTAATTTGCATGTATATGGCGTGAGAAATAATAGTCATGCATGGCAATTGAGCTGTGATTCGAGAATTGATGCACTTTTAATTATATTTCTCCTACCAAAGATAAAGGGTCTCCCTCCATACATTGGAAATCTACAAGATTTGTTTATTTCCAAAGAAACCGTTGCACCAATCCCCAAGATACATTAGTTAATCAATAAGTCAGAACTATATATTGACAATATTAAATTTGGTGTAGTGTTAAGACACATCGCCTAGCTTAGCTAATAACCTACCGCTCTATATATGTCTCCATCATATTTCTATAATTCTTCCACCTCTCGTTGCATGGAAGCTTGCGGTGAGATTGCTTAGATTAAGCTACATGGCATTGGAAACTATTGAGCTAGCTACCTAAAACTCCCCGTATTAGTAAGTCCCTTTGGCTGGGAAAAAGCATGAAGTCTGCTATATATGTCTTCTAACAATTCAATGGGAATTGTGCTCCATGTAGTGAAGTTTGACATTTTAGACACTTCAGTCTGTCCACAGGGGCATTTGCATATGATGTGACAATTTGAAGGACACAAACTGCCTTTCCAGTTACTTCACCTTTGGCTTTGTGCTTGGACCCGGGATTCTTGGCTTCCCAACAAGCATGGGTGTGGGACACTTTACTTCTTCCGTCCTCCCACAAACATTGTGGAGTTAGCTCGTCACACACCTACAAAACCCATGCTTGTATTATTACTAGTAATTAGGGTTTTGATTTTAATTGATTGATAATTTTTCGGGTCAAGCCAAAACTTAAATAATAGTTAGTAACTAATGTGATTACAACCTTTTATGGATATGATGACTGTCCTAATCGTAATGTCTTTGTCTCAAATGCCTATAATATCACACTGAATGACTCTTAGTCATGACATATACCCAACTTTTGATATGTTAATTTCCCAAATTTCAATAATCTTCTTTCTTAGCTTTTGTTATTCGCATGTTACTTTAATTTAATTACAGTCATCTCTTGAAGATTTTCTTTCTATCTTTTGTTTTTATTTAAGTGCATCCTTACATTTATATGTATCTTTTCACGTAGTAATATATGAAATGTTAGTTCATACGGATATAAATTATAACTATTGAAAGCCTATTCTAAATTTTATTGCCAAATCTGAGATTGATGATGAAGTTGTTTACGGTTTGATCTCTTTTCATAAATTCTTTTTTTATTCTGCATGCAGATATATTTATATAAAATGGTTAAAATAAATTACAATTATTAAAGAATATAATTCAAAATTCTTTGACTATGATGCCCATAAGAGAAGTGTTTTTCGTTAATAACTATCTATATTTATATATAAAAATTCCATGATGGTTTGCTACTGCCAATCGCTCAATAATTGCATCCCGGAAACATTCATCTGAATTATAAGTACCCTTGGAACAAATACAAAATTTTCAATGATACTGAATGCTATCAGTACTTCTCCTGCAGGTGATGAGCTTTGAAGATCAGTAAATCCTATCTAGTCTGCCCTTAGCTAGGTGGTACCATCGTTGTTTTTGTTACTGTATGCGTACCATTCACGTAAACAAATGCCAGTCTGATTGTTGCTATGTTAAAACATACTCTTGTCTCCTACACACACACACATGTATATAGATATGATATATACTAGCTAGGCATTATCATCTGACAAACTTGTCCGGTAAATGTCATATAAAAACTTGTTACTATCAAATATTTCTAATTCAGTGATAAAAAAATTATTAAGGAGATATAATGGTAAAGAAAATTTATGTTGGTTGTATGATTTTCTAATTTTTATGTTTACGTCACTTTATTGTAACATTTTAAATTATAATTGTAATTTTAATAATGTGTTTGACTATTAACAATGGAAAGAGATAAATTTGTTTAGATTAGAATTATATATGTCAATGCCTGGATGTCTTCTCTCCGTCAAGTGATCAAAATGTGGATGCCTGCTCTCTGCTGTGTGGGATTTGTAGAATAGAAAGACAACAGACGCATGAGGAATGGAAGAGGAGATAAGTAAGGTTCGTGGGCAGGAAGAGTACTTGGATAAAAATTAACCTGTGCTCTCTTCGAAGAAGGAAACAGATGTATATAATTGGGTTGGTGAGAGGCTAATTTCGTTCAAGTACTATTGGATTTGACTAAATAATATATTTGAACTTACTTGTTTAGGCAACTGAGTCTGCGAGAACTTAATTAAAAAACAGATCATCTTCTGCTATGGAAATTGAGATTTTTGGTTCTGCAGCAGTAGTAGCAGGAATAAGCATACAACCATGTGGCGGAGGGGAGGGTGTAGTAGACAAGCACCAAGAAAAGAGAGAGATTTTGGAGGAATAGCCAAGACTTGAACACTGAGTTTGGTTGGGACAGTATAGCAGAAGGTTCTGAGTCAAGCCGACCAGGGCGCGCCCACCAAAGCAATTGCTGGGATAGTTAGAACTATTTGTTTCCCGATGGAATTGGATAAAACCAATTAAAAAGCCAAATGCAATACATGTATGGCTGTAGTTGTAGTGAGTCGTAACACCAAACTCTCTACACACATTCTTGTTTGGATTAGGAATGAAGATTTATGAGAGACAAGCCTCCATCCCTAATTACCAACTTTGTCTTTGGCCCATCTTTCTCTCCCTGTGCTTCAAACTCTTTCTTGGTTATTGATAGATAAGATACTCCCAAAAAAATTAATTTTAGTTCCTTCTTTGATCCTTTCAATCTTTTCACACGCTATTCAACTAGCACCCTTGTCCTTTCAAGTCCCAAGATCATCGCTCACCACAACACCATCCCCTCATGCTCTACCCTTTTGTTTTGTGTCCCTGCTCCCCACTCTCTCTCACTTTGCTTTTGGCATATTTTCTCTATTGTTTAGTCACACCTCACAAGTGATATCTTGTCTCTCCTTTTTTACTCTATTGGGTTTACTTTATCAACATTGATCTTATACATTTTTCCTCCAAACCCTTCGACCTTACACTTCTTTTTCTCATTTGATGATCTTGTTCAGTGATCTCCACCTTAGAACCTTTTCGTCATCTTTTATTTCTGTTCTACTCTCTCCTTCTCTTTCTCTCTTGTAATCAAGTATCTCTCGTCAATCCCACCTCTCCTCATGGCTGATCCATATTCCAGTTACCTTAGTGGGTGGTATAACCTCAATCAACTCCACTATTTCTCTGCCTCAACATCATCTTCAAATCCTTCTTTCTATGGCTGCAACAGTCACTCTGATGTTCATGATATCACCAGTTACTGTAACTCTTGCCTTCATCCCCAATCCTCACCACCTTCTCCTCCTCTGAAAGAACCTCTTCCACTTCTCAGTTTAACCCCAACGAGGCATGATGATCGACAAGATTCTTCACACAGTGTCATGGAACTTGACAAGAACAAGGACAAAGAAGCTAGCCTATGCCAACATGAAGAAACTGTGACTGTGGCTCTGCATCTAGGGCTTCCAAGTCCAAGTTCTGCGGAATTGATCTCCAGGTTCTCCTCTACAGAGATCTCATCTGATAAAGAAGAAGCCGCTGTTGATTCTGGTTGTAATCAGTCAAGCAGTCTCAACAAGGGTCACTATTGGATCCCCACACCTGCTCAGATTCTAATCGGTCCTACACAGTTTTCATGTCCTCTTTGCTTCAAGACCTTCAATAGATACAACAACATGCAGGTAATGTTTCAAAGAAATGAACATGATCACCATGTTTCAAAAGCTTTTACCTTTCTCTTCCTCTCCTATCCCTTTCTGCGTTTCTTCTTTAGAGTCTTTCATATGCAGGAAAAGATGAGAAGTCCCCAATCCTATCCTTTTCTCGTACACTTCTTTTCTTGCTTGATTTCAAGCTTTTGCTTTTCATTGTTTCCTAAGCTGGTCTATTCGAGCGGAGAGGATTGAATGGGTGCTTTCAGGAGTTTATCTTTCCTTCTTTTCTCTACTTTAAAACATTATATACATATATCTTTCCTTCGTGTGCTTTCTACTCTTTGAATTTAGGCTTTTTAATCTCTTAGCTAAGCCCTCCCCATTCCCTTCTTTCCTTTCACCCACTCTTTTTGCATGATTTGTGGGCTTTGGGATTTAAAAAGTAAGAACAAATCTATCTATCTGGTCCATATCTGAGAATAAGATCAGTTGTTCTCTTTATGTGATTAAACAATTCATCGGTCATTGTGCTCTTTGCACATTGAAGTTTGTGTCTACGCATTGACAGGTATGTAAAACTGAAACTATCCCACCTCACTCCCTCCTTCCAAGCCCTAGAGCAATTTTGCACACTCAACGCCAAAGACCGAAGCTTTTAGGCTAGCTCAATCTCGGGCAGCTTGTTAATTATCTTCATTCTTCTATTAATTAGACAAGCTTTACTCTCAACTCTAAGTTACCGCTTACACCGAAGAACCAAATTAATTTCTTGTTAAAGCTGCCAATTTCTTCTTATTATTTTCTTCACTGTGTATGTCAAGAACGAAGACCAAGCCGTTACCTCTCTCTAGTTATCTTTCCACCTCCTTATTCATCACTTTTGATCCGAAAATTTTTCAAATGACATGTTTCATTTCATCATGCCTTATTTAGTAGCACTACATGCGAAAGCTTAGAGTATTCAATTGTTGTTCAGCTTTGGATAAGATTCATGCTTTGTGTTAATTCTAAATTACACAAGTTTCATTTCCGTATGGGAAAAGATATTCAAAGTTTGTAAAGAACTGCTGGTCCCAAATTTATTGAGCCGATTCCCCTTTTCCTTCATCAAAATTATCACTTCCTACTTTGACAGGTACTTGCAGTCGATTCTTTGTACCTGCAAAGAAAAATTTTTGCGTTTTAGAATTTTAATATGGACTTATCGTTTGTTTCTGTAGATGCATATGTGGGGGCACGGATCTCAGTATAGAAAAGGTCCAGAATCTTTAAGAGGGACACAGCCGACTGCAATGCTGAGGTTACCTTGTTACTGCTGTGCACCAGGATGTAAGAACAATATTGATCATCCAAGAGCCAAACCTCTGAAAGATTTCAGAACCCTCCAAACTCATTACAAGAGAAAACATGGAATCAAGCCTTTTATGTGCAGAAAATGTGGCAAAGCTTTTGCAGTTAGAGGCGATTGGAGGACCCATGAGAAGAACTGTGGAAAGCTCTGGTATTGCACTTGTGGTTCAGATTTCAAACATAAAAGGTCCCTCAAAGATCACATCAAATCGTTCGGGCATGGACATGCAGCTTATGGCATTGACTCTTTTGAAGAAGAAGATGAACCCGCCTCAGAAATTGAGCAAGATAACGAATCCTCTCAGTGATATGATGAAGAGACTTGTTATAAAGATCGACCCAAAAATTCAGCTGATATACCATTTTTTTAAAAGCCATGCTCTCTTGTTCTCACTGCTTCATCTTTTCTTATTCTTGTAGTAGCGTATCCTTCTAAAGATTTGGAAGCTTTTTCGTCTTTCAGACTTAACAATATAAATTAATCTAGGTGAAGATTCCGCAAATTCATCACTTTGATTCTCTGTGTTCCTGTGTGTGCATTCGACGATCGATCATCTTGTAGAAAAAGTTGCTTAAATTGATGCAGAACAGAACTAGACAAGTATAACGATAGAGCTTATGAACTTTAGCACGTACGATGAAGCCCTTATTAGGTCTCCGTATGTATGTTCCACTGAAGCATCCACCGGTTCATGACTTTTGTATACATTGACTCGTTCTCAGCAACTTATAACTTTAAGGGGTTTGCAAGGTAGAGCTTTACTCTTGGAGGACTAAGCATAGATAAATGATCTGATATGATTATAAAATACATGACAGAATGGACCTTTCGTTTTGTTTGCGGGGTGAGTTACGTCAATGTTTTACGTCTTCAGTAATTCCTTTCTGAAGGAGTCTCTCATGACAGTGAAAAAGGGAGGCAGAGGTCACTACAGGACCGGTCTATGTGTAGCTAGGATCCTCTCTCTACCTGGGCTGCACACGGAATACTTGAAACAGAATAAGTATATTGTGTATGGGGCAAATGGCAGTGAGAAGTGCTTGTCAAACCCAACCTGTAAATAAGAAAAAAAAAAACAAAAGAGAGCAAGCCTAATAGCCTATCTGTTCAAACAAAGCTTTTTTAGTGAAGCAATTAATGGGTCTGAGGAGAAGGTTTTCACTGATGGACAGGGCGTAAATACTATGTTTGAGGTCACAAATAAACATTCAAATCAAATGATTAGTTAGTGAACAGATGAGAAAGAAAGAGGAGAGAGAGAGAGTGTGAATGTATCTATACATATTTATATGTTTTGTAAGATTGTGCAAGAGGGGAACGAAAAGGGTGTAAGAGAATGGATCTTGTTGGCAGCCTTGCCAACAATCGAGAGAAAGAGCAGGCAGTCAAAACAGTCTTGATATGTCATTTCATGCTACAATAGTGTCAGCATATTTGTACTGTTGGATTGCTCCAGTACCTGTCCCAGATGATGAACTGAAACCTAAAGAACCTGGGCTCCACTCTCTACACCCCTCACTCTTTGCCCATCGAGTTTTAGCAGTCTTTTAAGCACTTGAAAGCTTTTCACTAGGCGTTAAGATTTTTACCAGACTCCTCCCTTTTTTCATTAAAGATGATGGATCCTTTGATGGGATCACATCAGGATCACATCTCCTCTAACTTGTTTTTATTATATTTTATTAAACTTTATCCACATTTATATAAACTTCATGTAAATAGAATTCTATTTGATGTGTATTTTATGTAGCAACGAAATCAAAGACCAGATTTCCACACTTCTAATCTATATAACCATATAAAGATTAAAGGGTAGCTAGGAACGTTGATCCTGACAAATAGATAGGATAAAAGGAGAAAGCTAGCCTACTGAAAGGCAGGCCGGTGTATACTATATACATAATATATGCGTGTTATCTCAATGCAACGTGAGGCTGGAATTGCAAATGAACCAGCCAAGTTTCTAATTCCGACATGAAAGACCCACGTGAAGATCGCTATATTTGATAGCAACAAAAGAGCTGTTGTACCCTAGCAAATTTCTTTGAAAAATTGATGGCTATGACCATACGAGCGATGAGGCAGCAGGAGCCTATAGTTTCTTGTCCTTAGTCGACTTGCCCATATACAGCTAACAACATTACTGCTACGACATAGGAATTCAATAAGCATTCCCATTTTAGGTTATGCAATTAGGCACTGAGTAATGAAAATTGAAAAGTTGGCAGATGCGTGTACACAGTTGAATATGTGCGTATGTTCTTGTATATGTTTTTCTGACATACCCAGAACATCTGATGCTTTTAAATATATTTTTACTTTTAATATTTGTATGAAAAAACAAGTGTTAAGCTCTAAAACTTTTAGAGTGTTTTAAAAAAGCTCTATTGTTTTAAAATTATTTAATTTACTGTTAAATTAATGACTTCTTAATGATTAATTAAATCTTATTATAACATTTTTATTTTTTATTTTTTATTTTAAAAAAGGACTTGTAACCCTAAAAACCTAGTCTTTTTTAAATTCCACGGTATATCCTGCTGTGAGTCCTTAAGTCAAAAAATCAACAATCTATTCCCCTTAAGCCTCTTCCAGATATCCCAAGACTTGACGTTCTCAGATTTCAATATCATGCATGGAACATGGTTCCAAACTGTCAATCTCTTCCTTTTCCATGTTATAATTTAACTGGGGGGTCTTTGGATGAAGACGGGACTGAAGAAAGCGTAATGCTTGGAAACATGATGATGCCTTCAAAGAAGCACTTCTGTAATGTGGGTGTATCTAGTATATATGTGTATTATAAACTATAAAGATATGTGTATCTTGTGTTCATGTTTTTTACTTTTATATTGAAACAAATAATCTGTAGGAACTTTCCTTTTGAATATATGGATTAATTTTAGAAAGTGCATGAACTGATTCAAAAACATGAATTATGTCGTGTAATAAAAGAAGATAAGTGGGTTTTCATGGAATGACAGAACATTTATAGAAGCAAGAAGAAAAATAAGTATAGAATTAAATTTGACTGATTTTTAAACGTTAGGATTTTCTTTTTAAATGCTCCAAAGCCTTAGGGTCTTGACTTGTATTTTAATGTAAGCGGTAAGGCTAAAAATATGCTTTTCTGCTGACCCTAAATAGAGAGATTTTAAGGTTTAACTAATTTAACCATTTTAAGTATTATTAAACTATTTTCCAATCAATAACTAATAAGTAAAAAATTAAAATTAAAATTAAAATTATAATAAATAAAGAAGTTACTGTTAATGATCTATAACAGTTTGTTAAACAATTAAAAGCTTAAAAACAATTTCCTTTCATGTACACAATAATTAAAAATACATAATGCAAAAATAATTCAATACCGATAATCTTAAGAAGGTTTGACAAGCAATCTCTATGGTGCAAATGGATCCATAGTTACTACAAGAATAGGAACATTTGGCAATAGACTGTTCTCACTTCCCCTCAACTACTCTCAAGGCCATTCTAAAGTTAAGGGACAGGTATAAGACTGACTTTATTGCTCTGATTGGAAATGGGAAATCCACTAGTATTTGCTACGATAATTGGCTTTCTATGTGACCATTGATCAATTCCAATGTAGCTGACTCCCTAAGGAATTCAATTCCCTTGAATACTTTAGTAGCCACAACAGTACACAATAAAGAAATAAATCAAAACACAATACTTCCCATTTCAATTGCTAATGAAATCTGTGGGACTCACTTCAATGCAGAAATTGACAAATACAATTGGAGACATTCACATGATGGCAAATTCTCAAATTCTTCTTGCAAGAGTTACTAGTCAAACATCTTCCCAAGCTGTCATGGACCAAAGCCATCTGGTCATCTTATACCTCAAGCAACATTTACTCTCTGGTTTGCTATGAAAGGTAAGTTAAGAATATTTGATAGAATTGCCAAATACACACAGCTTACTAACTGGTGTTGTTTATGCAGAGGCGCTGAGGAAAATATTGAGCATTTGTTCTTCAAATGTCAATACGTTAAAGATATTTGCATAAAGCTTCCCAACATATACACATTAGATGCTGATCTAGACAACCTAGATAGTAACCATATCTGGACTTTGAATTACAAAAACAATATTGCTAGCAAATGCTTTTGAATAACATTATTGTTGAAAGTCACAACTGTATGGGATGAGAGAAACCTCATATGAGGATGTTTTGTTACATTTACAACCTTACAAGAAGAGATAAGGTCAAGAGTGTAGTGATAAGAGACAAGTTAGGGTGGCTAACATTGATAGTAAATTAAGAGCTTAGAAATGTTTCACACCAAAAACAAAGTTTTTTTTTGTCTTCGTCTTCGACTCATATTTATAGTCAGATCTTCAACTTCTTCTTGAATAACTGCTTCTTGATTCTTGAAAGAAACGGTT
>JAOQMR010000211.1:15530835-15551983 GCA_027563865.1 Erythroxylum pelleterianum
GCTTTTCAATTTTATATTTCTCTTTTGTTTATCATCAAAACTTAATCAATACGTAAAGTCAATTTTGACTTAACACTCCCCAAACCCTGCATCTTAGCTGGATTCCTACTGAGTTGTTGTTGTTGTTATTGTTTTGGTTATTTGATGTTGCATTTATATTCAACATTACTACAATGTTCAAGGCATAATAAAAAATAAATAATTGAGTAAAAGTTGTTGATCAAATTGTATACAAATAATTTATATTTGTCGGATTAAGGAGACTTATGCTTAATATAAGTGACAAAATATAAAGCTGGATAATTGAGACTATCCTTTTACGTCAAGTTGGTTAAATCAATAGAATAAGAATCATAAAGTTACTTATAAGGATATATGTCTCATTTTGATTGTGAATCGTATATAACTTGTGAAACTTGTTAGATTAAATAATAACCAAATCAACCTTTGACGAAAAGATGATAACGATATTGAATTATTAAACTTTATACATGTGATATGTTATAATATAATAAAAATTCATAAAAGGATATATACTTGTATTTCATTATATTTACTAATAACTTTACATGACATAGTCCTACGTATTAAATTAGATATTAATTTTAAAATTTTTAAAATTTCAACGTGTCCAAATCTAAATAGACATTAAGGATTAAGAATGTTGAAACACTTTAAAGAGATTAATGTGGTGAGAATTAAATTTTCTAAGATATCTTTAGAAATGAGATTATCTAGTGAATACTTCCACAACTAGCTTTCATAATAATATAGATTTGTGTAAGTAGGACAACATAATATGAGGTATTGTATGATATAATATTTATTTCTTTTATTTGATAACTTATCTTTAATAGTTTCAATTAAATAAACTAATAAGATTTCCTATTAAATATGAAATGGTATGATTTTTAAGGAGTCAAAATTTATAACTTTAAGATGTGATGCTTAGTTGAAACATATATTATTTGATAAGTTTAGAACTAATTGTATAATGAAAAATTATAAGATATTTAAAAGGTTGGATGTCATTTTATAAATCCTATTGAATAAAATATTTATTTTAATGCATATTTATAAGAGAATGGTTCTCAAGATAAGTACTGAGAATAAGATGAAATTTGAGAAGGTTCAAATATCATATTGTAATTAATGTCTACGTGGATACATTTGAAGAATAGTTGAAATGTTATAAGACACTAAAAGATTCAATTTTATAATGATCTCAAAGTGTTTGTTTGGAGATGAATATAAGTTTGTTATGTCTACATGAAGGCTAGTAAGAGTTTAGCTATACTCTTTAGGAGTATGTAAATGACATACTACTTATAAGGAAAATAGTTCATATTTTCAATTGTTAAATATATAATAGTTTAAGAAAAGCTCTTATTGGATATGAAAAGGTAATAACTTAATTCAAGGAATTAAATCTATAGAGATATATATGAAATTTGTTTACTTATTCTAAGTCCAATTATATATATATATATATATATATATATAAATAAATAATATACTAAAGGTGTTTAGTATTTGAGATATTTGATACATGTGAGGTATTAAAGATACCCATTATTTTGTGTATAAGTTGATAATTGATTTCAAGAATATGTAGATACTAACTTTAAAAGTCAATTATTTTTAAATTGGAAATTTTCCAATATAATATTAATTACTAATCAAGCCATAATACATTTTTTATTTAGTGAATGATTATTTAAATTAATAATTTCTTTAATGAATTCGATATAGTTCCTTTCATTGTTGAAATAATAACGTGATATGGAACGTTAGAGTCATTAGGCATATAAAAAGAGCTAATATATCATTAATGATATTTGTAAGTTTTAAACTGAGATGAAATTTGTAAGTTTTAAGCAGGTGCTCATTATAGAGAATCTGATAGAATTTTCTCACTAAACCATTGTCCCATCAGTAGTATGATCTTCATAAGGAAATATAGTTTAAGATACTTAAATGATTGGCTTAGAGAAAATGAAATATTGTTAGATTATACCTTACAGTCAATTGGTTGGTTGTAGTTTTAGTAACATAATTATTTAAAGACATACTTTTATCTTATATATTTTTTAGATATATATGATAAGGTCTATGAAATAAATGAAAATCTAATCATATTATAATTATAATATTCATGTTTTATTTATTTATTATTCTTAAATTCTAGTTGATGTTCTATTGAGATTGAATATTAATAGATTGTAAAGGCTAGCATATGTTATATTTCTTTATTTTAAAGGAAGTAGTCGATCTCACAGACTAAAGTATGAAGATACTTAAACAAATATGTAGAAGTTTATTAGCAAATAAGTTAGCTAAACTAACCCCATATCAGATTTTTATTTGAAACATTAATTTAATATTTATAGAAATTTTTATTATGATGATTATATAAGTGATCATTTGACATGATATTTCTAAAGTATCTTACATAGTGAATATTATGTTTTAATTCTACTTAATATGAATTATATGGAGGTAACTAAGAGATCAATATAGGATTTTGATTAGTGTAATGTTCCATTGTTCTCGATTAATGTTGATTCAGAATATCCTTGGACAAGATATAATGACATTGTGAGAACAATATAGAAATTTCATTAGTTGCATCAATTACTAATGGTGGATAACTAACTTGATTGTAATTAAATAAAATAGACGTTGATTCCAAGGTCTAAATAAAAATATTATATGATGACAGAATCTAATTATATAAAATATTATTCATAAAAAGTTAGTCATGATCACTTTGAAAATTTCAATATTTGGACGGTTAGGATGCATTGCTAGATATCAATCTTGATTTATTTATATAAATTATTTAATTAAATAAGTAAAGATAAACTAAAGGATTTTAATTTTTCTAATCCTGAATATGATTTAAGTTTATAATTTATATGTGTGCCAACATATTAGGAACCCTATAGGTCATCCGCAATGAACAATTTAAGAGATAAAAAAGGTATTTTGATCAAGCTTGACTTAATTGTAAATTTTGAGAAACTTTACGATTAAACATGAGGCATTTAATAAATAAGGACCAATATGAGATATTGGATCTTATTTAGGCCCATTTTCTATTTAATTATAATTAATTCTAATTCTAATTATAGTTTAATTAAAATTATGACTCTATTTCAATTAATTTATTAAAAGTTCAAACTATGTTATAAGTAAGCCTAAGCTCTAAACGAGTTAACACTTGTTACCTAACCTTCTCTACACCATTTGTAGAATTCTTTAACATCTTCATGTAGATATCGATTAGAGGTTGGACATGTGTACGACTAAAGTGGATGCCATAAACTAAATTTAGAAACAAGTAGATAAAAATGAAAAGAAAATAATCGAGCTACATAATAAGGTATAATTTACGTTTATACTTATTATTCTTATGTATTAATTATGTTATAGAATTGCCAGTGTTCTTGGTTTTCAAAAAATTAAAAAAAGTTCATATTTATTCTTCTATTTGTGAGATTAGATCCCACTTTGATTACCAGTAACTCCATAATCCATCTTAAGAAGTGATGTAAACAATACATGTTGACGTTTTTCATGATAACAAATTCATGATCTAATCCATTCACCTCTTAACCTTATTTAGCTGGAGAGTGACTAGTGCATTTTTATCTGTTGTATAATTAAAATTTGTCCCACCAATGTTCTACTAGCCAACCCCTTTTCTTGAGGAGCTTCCTCGTGAACCTAAAGTATTAGTATATCTCTCTTCACCTATTTTATATATGAGGCTATGTCGATTCAATTGCTTCTCTTGATTTGTGGTCAAACTGATCTTCTATCTTAATTTACAACAACTATCTCCCCATTTACATGTTGCTTTCTTTTGTTATATACTTGAAAAATTATTGAATTTTTTAGGCCATCATGTCTATATATCGAAGAAAAATCTTTTGCAATAGTTTACTCTCTTATAGTCAATTTTTTTTAAATTTTTCCCTATCATTATTAGCTATTATATCTCTCTTTGTAGTGTTTCTACCCTTATTCTTTTGCTTGTTGTTTTTTTTTTCATTTTCCTGCGTGATAGTCTCTCTCTTTAGTTATTCATTTCTACTTTATTTTTGTTATATGCCACCTTTTCTCTCTCCTAGCTTATGCTATTCCTTTTAGAACTCTATCATATTCTTCCTCTCTCCCTAGTTGTTACGATCTTTTTTTGGTTCCTTATTTTCAGTTTTTCTCTATTATACTTGTTTTCTCATTTTTCCAACTGTATTGTCTATTTTCTCTTTCATTTAGTTTCTTGCTCTCACACTTACCTTTAAGCTTCTCCTTCATAATAATGTCCTTTGATGCTACTGGTTTTGTGTTTCATCTTTTGTTTTTTTTTTTAAGTTTTAAGTAGCAATTTGATTGGTATGTTTTTGTATCTTAGACCTTCTCCTTTTCCCAAATCCTTTTTTATTTACCAACTCTCATATTTTTAAAATTAATCCTAAACTTTTTTTTATTAGATTCAAAAGATTTTTAGAATCCATAGTTTCCATATAAAAGTAATCATGTAGAAAATTTTATAAACTCATAACTAAACAAAAATATAAATAAATTATAATAAAATACAATTTAAAAGAAATTAATCAAAAGTAAAATAAATTGAATAAGATTAATAAATTATCAACCATATCAATTTTACCCAAAACTTACTTAGAAAGCAAAGAATTAGAATTTAGAATTAAAAATACCATGCAATTTAAAAAATGTTAAGAAAACAAAATTGGATAAAAATGAGCTTAAAATTGTTTAAAAGATAAGATTTTTCTTAAAATTTTGCAAAAAAAATTAAAATAGAATAAATTATATGAGAGAAAATTAAGTATCCATATACAATATCGAGGACTAAACATCTTTTATCTTTCCATATTTGCTCTATGTATCTTTGATAGAAGTCTGAGAAATTCCTAAAGAGTGATATGGATGTTAATGTGGAGCACATTAAGGTGCCTTAACTCTAATGCACATGATGCTAAGATAAGACCCCTATTAGCTAACATTAAAAAAAAGATACACAAAGATATATAAAGAAATATGGTAAATTCTAAATACATATAGACTTCCATCACAAGCCTATAGTTGATTATAACCCCATCTTTAGTCCAATTCCCCTTACACAATGGGGGAGGTATGTCTTGGATCCTTTTATACCATCCATTTGACAAATCAAATACCTATTGATAATGATAAATTATGTCATGAAATAGGTTAAGGTTAAGGCCTATGCAGTGATCACAAGCAAATATATTAAATAGTTTGTAGAAGCCAACATCATCAGTTGTTGTATTGTTGTAGGATAGTTATAGAAAATAACATACAATTTATAATCATCATTTACCCTTTTTTTTGCAATAATATGAAGGTTAGGTAGCACTTTAAATTAGTCATTCACATGTAAACCAACAGACTTATATAGATGACAAACAAGACCATCCTTTAAAACTTGAAAATGAGAGTTGAATAGGCTAAGGGGTCATGGTTAAATAAATCCATTATATCTTATAAGCCTTCTAAACATTTTTGAGGATGTCAATCGGAGAGTCACCATTCAAGATTGCCTTTATGGTAGATGCACTCATCCTTATTGAACATTAGATTTAAAGTCTCAGGATGACCAAATTTCTAACGTGTATAAATAAGGAAAGCCTCAAATTAGAGCTCAAGCTAATTAAAGAAAAGGGGGAGGAATTCTGCACAAGAAATACATGGCCTAAGCTTAACAATGTGAAAAAGATAAAGATCTAAGACCTACATCAAGGTAACCTAGTGTTGCAAAGAACAAACGTCATAGATATAGTTAAAGTGAAAGGAAATTAGTCCTAAACTAAATATGCCTATTTAAAATATGAGAATTTTTTAGGCTTAGAATATACATATTAGCCTACCTAAGTAGTGCAAAGATCCTTAAGAACTAAATGACCATCACTTACGACCCTATTACAGTAGTGTTCTGACAACAAATTTTCCCTTTCTCATGATGTCTTTGAAGTCGCTATATTAACTGTCATTGTATGTTAATGAATTTCATAAATCAGTTTTCTACATAAATCTTCACTCATATCATAAGATGTAGACTTGCTCTAAAGTAGTCATGTCATTGTAAGATTCAAACATGCTCTTATGTAGTGGCAAAATTGAAAGTATCAAACTTGCTCTTAAGTAGTTGTCCTAATAAAAACATGCATACCTTTTCCTAGATAGTCACACTATTGCACAATGCAATTTAATATACATATCATATATATATATGAGAAAAAATGAATTGTATGCATGCAATGCTAGAAATCAAAAGGTTCAAACCAAAACCATTAAATAAAGTGTCAAATATGAAATGTGAGTAAGTTAAAAAGCACACTAAAACAGAAAAATCCATACAATATATAAAATATTTAAGAGGTGATGTTACTAATATACAACTCATCCAATGATCTTGAAAATTCTGAATAAAATACACTAAGGAGAAATTTTAGTGTATGTAAGATGATAGTCTCATCTTGGACCCATGTATTTGAGGCTTGTGTGCTTCTATGATAAAACTCATATCCTTTTTAAGCTAGGTCGTAATTGAAAAGATCTTCTTAATCACTTTATATTCCTCCTGTTAGTGAATGAAATTCCTAGAATCACTGAAATTCCGAGAATCACTGCTAAATATCTTCTATATGTATATCTGATATCTGTATAGTTGGTACTTGTATTTATCTCTTCTAATCTTGTAACCAAACCTGGTATAAATACCAAGGTTGTTCACGTTGACAGATATAAAATACAAATTACACTTTTCCATTTGTTTCTTTATCTTTACATGGTATCAGAGCTATTTCTTCTCCTCCTCTAGTAATGACAAATCCTATTGTTCCCTTTTCATCCTCTTCTACCACACCTTCTGTTATTTCTTCAAGTCACTCCTTTTCCGTCAAACTCAATACCAATAATTACCTAGCCTGGAAAACTCAATTTATACCTATCCTAAATTATCAAGACCTTCATGGCATTATTGATGGCTCTTCTCCAATGCCTGCGAAAACAATTACCTCACCTACTGACGACACAATTAACACTCCAAATCCTGCCTATGACGCATGGTTCAAAAAGGATCAGATGCTCCTATCTTGGCTATTTTCTTCCTTGACAGAAGATATTTTTCCATATGTAATTGGGCTGTCATCTTCACGCGAAGTATGGATGGCTCTGGAAAATGCCTTTGGTTCAATCTCCCAGAATCGACAACTTCAACTCCATATTGAACTTCAAGAATTGAAAAAGAATGATCTCTCTGTCTCTCAATACTTACAAAAGGCAAAGGCTCTTTCTGATGAGCTCAAAGCCGCAGGTAAGCCTCTTTCTCCTGCTGAATTTAATGCAATTATTTATCGCAACATTGGATCTGATTTTCATAGCATCATTACTGCTCTTAATCTTCGCATTGAGCCTGTTTCCTTTTATGAGCTACATGGGCAATTGGTTGCTCATGAAATTCTCTTAAAAAGCTCTATCGAACCACAAGCAAACATGGTTCTTAAGAGTTCAGATCCTATTCTTCCAACACCACCAGCATTCTCGTCTCGTCCTCGTGGTTTCTCCTCCAATTCAGCTGGTTTCTGCAATAATAATGGCAACAATCAACGCCCTCGTGGCCCTTGTCAAATCTGTGGAAAAGGTAACCATACTGCTGTCAATTGTCGTCGTCGGTACAATCCAAAAAATCAAAACTACCAAGGCAATCAACCTTGGCAAGGTTATTCTCCTCAGAATTCTATTCGGTCCACCACTCCCATGGCACATTATTCTGCTGCAAACCGGCCTATGAACTGGTTTCCTGATACGGCCGCAAATTATCACATAACACCAGATGTTCAATCTCTAAGTGGCGTGATTGATTATAAAGGCAATGATCTCCTCCATGTAGGTAATGGTCAAGGGTTACAAATCACTCACACTGGTACTGCTTCTCTCCCTTCTTCGAATGGTTCTTTGAAACTAAATAATGTTCTTTGTGTCCCTTCCATTATTAAAAACTTACTTTCTGTTCAAAAGTTCTCGTCTGATAATTCATGTTTTTTTGAATTTTGGCCTAATTTTTTCTTAATCAAGGACCAGCGAACTCGGAAGGTACTGATGCAAGGACCTAGTGAGTCGGGCATGTACACATTGTCTCCCACAAAACAAGCCTTAACAGCTCAATTACCGACTCTTGATGAGTGGCATGTGCGGCTTGGCCATCTGAACTCTCACAAGCTGAATTCTTTATCAAAACATAATTTAATTTCTAGTTCTAGCAGTGTTTTATCTCCTTGTTCTAGTTGCTTGTTAGGAAAATTAGCTCTTCTTCCTCTTGCTGCAGTTGAACACAAAAGTCGTGCACCCTTTGATATCATACATTCTAATGTTTGGGGACCAGCTCCCACACAATCTTATTATGGACATCGTTATTTTGTTTTGTTCATTGATGATTTTACTCGTTTCACCTGGGTATATTTTTTGAAAAACAAAAGTGACGTTCATAGCATTTTTTTGAATTTTGAAAAATTAATTGCAAGGCAATTTGGTGCAAAAATTAAAGCCTTTCACTCTGATTGGGGTGGGGAGTATCAAAAACTACATCACTACTTTCGAACCGTTGGCATTCAACATCGCATTGCCTGCCCCTATACCCATGAGCAAAATGGTACTTCTGAAAGAAAAATACGACACTTAGTTGACACTTCTTTAACCCTTTTGGCTCATGCCCATCTCCCTTTCAAATTCTGGAATTTTGCATTTAGAACAAAGTGCCATTTTAATCAATGTTTTGCCCAGTCATGTTATTCACCAAAAATCGCCATTTCAATTACTTTTTCACAAGGACCCAAATTATCTTTCTTTTAAGCCTTTTGGGTGTGCAATTTTTCCACTTCTCAGACCATACAATGCACACAAATTTTCCTTTCGCACTACTCCTTGCATTTATTTAGGACTAAGCCCCACACACTCTGCATATTGGTGTTTCGATAAGTCTACTGGTCGCATTTATTTGGCACGCCATGTCCGATTTATTGAAAATAGTTTCCCTTATTCCACCGCACAATCCTCTCCATCAAAGGCCGAAGATTCAGCTCCTTGGCTAAATCTTTTTAGCGTCTCCCACCCTCACGTGGTCTCTCCATCAGTATCTTCCTCAGGTTTGAATTCTAATTCTCATTTATCCTTATCCGTATCTAATTCTTCTCCATCTCAACATCTATCTTTATCTCCATCTCATAATGCTATTTTGTCTTTATCTCCACATCATTCTCCACTCACCCTTCAAAGACCATCTTCCCATACGACCATAACTCATCCTTATCATCTCCCACTCACCCAATCTCACCTTCGTCCTCATCCTCTCCATCAAATTCTCGCTCAACCAGCCCGTCTTTTTCCCCTGAAAATTTAGGACTAAATTTAGTTGTTGACCTTACCCAATATCCCAACTCTAACTCCACCACTTCTCCTCCACGTCTTCATCAAATGCAATTACGTCCTACCACCATGTCTAAATGTCAAGCTCATCTTGTCCAAACCCGACCAAACTATCTTCAAACCGAACCAAAAACTCTCACCCAAGCTAAACCATACCAAGAATGGCGAGAAGCAATGACCAATGAGCTAAATGCCCTCCTTGAGAACCATACATGGACCCTTATTCCTCGTCCGCCAGACAAAAATATCATCGGGAACAAATGGATTTTTCGAATCAAGAGAAAGCCTGATGGAAGTATTGATCGATACAAGACTCGATTGGTTGCAAAAGGTTACAATCAACAATCTGGTCTTGACTATCATGAAACCTTTTCTCCTGTTGTCAAATTCACAACTGTGCGCACTGTGCTTTCCATTGCCACAGTTCATCAATGGCCGATTAGACAAATTGATATCTCTAATGCCTTTTTGCATGGGTACCTTGATGATGAGATATATATGGAGCAACCTACTGGCTACACTCATTCGGCCTACCCTGATCATGTCTGTCGCCTACACCGCTCACTTTATGGTCTCAAACAGGCGCCTCGACAATGGTTTCATCGACTTTCAGATTTCTTACTCAAGATGGGTTTTACATCATCCAAGGCTGACAATTCTCTCTTTATATTATCCAAAGGTGCATTAAAATTTTTTGTTCTAGTCTATGTCGATGATATCTTATTGACCTGCTCAGATGCATCCAAACTAGACTGGTTTCTCAACAATATTAAGACAGTTTTTCCAGTCAAAGATCTTGGTCCGCTTCACTATTTTTTGGGAATTCAAGCTCTTCCCCATTCCTCTGGTCTTCTACTTACTCAACAAAATTACTTGGAGGCTCTTCTTGTTGAGACCAACATGCAGAATTCGAAACCATGTCCCACACCTATGTCTGTTACTCCAAATTTAAGCAAATCAATGGGTAGTCTTTTGTCACAACCTGAACAATATCGCCAAGTAATTGGTGCGCTTCAATATTTGACAATGACAAGACCAGATATTGCCTTTCCTGTTAACAAGTTGGCACAGTTCATGCACTGTCCCACTGATGTCCACTGGCAAGCTGTGAAGCGTCTTTTGCGGTATCTTCGTGGAACCAGCAACCATGGTCTTCTACTCTCTAAAAATTCCAATTTGACTCTTCACAGTTTTTCTGATAGCGATTGGGCAGGTTGCCCGGATGACCGTCGTTCCACAGGGGGTTATCTTGTTTATCTTGGTTCTAATTTGATTTCATGGTCCTCTAAAAAGCAACCAA
Source organism: Erythroxylum pelleterianum (assembly GCA_027563865.1). NCBI lineage: Eukaryota > Viridiplantae > Streptophyta > Magnoliopsida > Malpighiales > Erythroxylaceae > Erythroxylum > Erythroxylum pelleterianum. The sequence continues at coordinate 15,541,613 of JAOQMR010000211.1, forward strand.
CTGTTGCTAGATCCTCTACTGAAAGTGAGTATAAAGCATTGGCAAATGTAACAGCTGAAGTATTGTGGTTAAGTTCTCTTTTGCGAGAACTTGGTTTTCCAACTGCTCTACCTGCCACCTTGTGGTGTGACAACATTGGTGCTGTCTATTTGTCTTCGAATCCAAAATTTCATGGTCATACTAAACATGTTGAACTGGACTATCACTTCGTCAGGGAACAGGTTAAACTAGGGAATTTAATTGTGAGATTCATTTCTTCTGCTGATCAACTTGCTGATATCTTAACTAAACCACTTGGTACTAAAGCTTTTCTTCACCTTCGCGACAAGCTTCGTCTTCAGTCCCTTCTGCCATCAGCTTGAGGGGGGGTGTTAGTGAATGAAATTCCGAGAATCACTGAAATTCCGAGAATCACTGCTAAATATCTTCTATGTGTATATCTGATATCTGTATAGTTGGTATTTGTATTTATCTCTTATAATCTTGTAACCAAACCTGGTATAAATACCAAGGTTGTTCACGTTGACAGATATAAAATACAAATTACACTTTTCCATTTGTTTCTTTATCTTTACACCTCCATAAGACTATTATTAGGGATGTCATTGGTATACATCTTCTCAAAACCTAGATTTGGATATTTAGCCTCCACTAGGTCTTAAAACATGATGAAACTTGAGATTAAGGAATCTGTCATAGAATTGTAACTAAGGGATTTTCAATTTGTACTCCTTGTAAGAATGTTCCTCTATTGCACATATGATATGAATATTAATCACATTAAGCTTGTTATACTTGACCATTAAATTCTCTCTCTCTCTCTCTCTCTTTTTTTTTCATAGTTCAACTTTGTGACATCTTTTTCCTTACTCTCTTTAACCATTACCATTTTCTTTAGAAACATATCCTTCTCATTCTTAGCTTTATCTAACAACCACATTGAACTCCCTGACTCTATAGTAGCTATTATGTTACAAATCAACTAGTATCTTAAGGCTTGCATTATAATTAAATTATTAAATCTATAATAAAAAGTTATACATAAGAAAGAAGTTGCACTAACTTGAGTAACATAATGTCCAATTTAGTTATGAATATTATCCCACTCTCTCACTAAAAAATTTCATTTCCTAATAAAAGCTCTATTCTTTAATAAACTCGATAAGTCCACTTTATTGTTATAAAAGATGGAGTCCATAACATAAACATTTCGTTACATATAAAAGACATTGTCAAGAACTTTATCCTTTCCTTACTTAGATATAGTTTCAACATTCTGCACTTTAGTAAGAGGTAGGGAAAGAGTAGCTTGTAGAGCAATGCTATCAGTAAACTCCATAAGAGTAATTTCTTATGTAGAGTTACTTTCTTTTCTTGCAAGCTTTATTAAGGTAGAGGAAATGTTAACAATACTTCTCCGTTTGTGCACCTATTAAGTAACTTGAGAGTGTCCATATCTACACCCACAAGTAAAAATGTTAAGAAAGTAGGAAAATAGAAAGAGTAAAAGAAAAAAAAATGAAAATCAACATACGAGTCTTTTGTTTTGAGACTGTGGCCTTTATTAAAATGTCTCTTTTTTATTATCTCATCCTTAAGGGTATGGTGAATGCCATGTATGCCTATTGCTTTGGGATAACATGTCGCTTATATCTTTTATTGAAATTTTTGTTTAAGTCTATCTGCATAAGCTTGACATCCAAATTATTACAATCTTTAAGGTTGAGGAACACAAATAAATTAATCCAATTATAAATATTCCTTAATGATTGTACAATCTCATATATGCTCTTAAATTTAGATTAATCCATCCAAAACACATGCCTATATCTTTAATTTGATATGTGAAATTGAAATAGATTTAGGGTAGGCTCAATATCTTAAAAGTGATTGGTGATAAGAAATTATATTATAGTGATCTAGGACTATAAATTATATTATAGTGATAAGAAATTACACTTGAAACAATCATAGTAACTGTTAATCTCCACAAATATACGATAACATGCTCTTTCTATGGAAGTTGGCCTCCTGACTTGAATAAAGAGGGAAGGATATAACTAGAAAATAGGTCATAAAAAATTAAAAACCTCATTTTCCCACATATTTTTTGTCTAGACAATTTTAAAGTTATGAAGCATATGCTATATAACAATTGACTAACCCTACAAGTCCGAATGAGGTAAGGAATCATAGGGGGGCTGGATTGGTGTAGTTGTTTAATTTGGATATGTCTTGGTATTATTGGAAGTTGGTTATGTTATGTCAAATGAGATTTATGTCATGGTTTGGCTGGTTATTGTGTTGTCTTGATTGAGAGCCACATTTGTAGGGCTCCTTTTGCTCTTTTGTAAGTTAGGATTCTGATTTGGGCAAGAGATTGCAATATGGACAGTCTCAAGCTATACATAGCTTCTAATTATTTATATACCTTCTAATTTACCAAAAAAAAAGTTGCTAATGGAAATCAATAAAAAAATGTAAAAGCTAAGGATACTGGACCTGGCATGGTTACAAAGTTCATATTAGAAGCATAACAAGCATAAACAAATTAATTGTGTGAGCTAAGCTTGTTTAAAGGAACAATGAACAAGAAAATAAGTCCTAAAAATGGCTTTGAGTATATATTGGGAGAAATAACACGTCATATCAAGCTTGATCTTAAGGCTTAGATTATTACTCTTGCACTCTCCTAGAGTTGGTGCATAAAGTTGAAGTTTTTTTAAAAATCTTTCTACCTAAAAACTGACTTAAAATTTAGACTAAGTTGCATTATGTTAAAAATACACTATGTTAAACACATCTTTGCAATCACCATAACCACTAAGATTCCTATTTAATTTTGTTAAAGACTTGCATATTTCAAGAGATGTATGGGTAAGGAAATTGATATATTTATTATTATTAGTTAGGATAAATTAATTTGAATAAAGTCCAATTGCTTGAATCATCTGTCTTAGATATTTGCATTTCTTTTCTAATATAAAAAGGTAATTTAATTTCCAACAAAGTATGTCATATTATCATCATTGCACCATCGATTACAAGTCTAAAATTGGCCTAAGGATTATAAATTCTATATTTAGAACCTGCGATACTTGTTTTGTAGGTTTTTAGATTCGAGAACATAATTTAAATTTAACTCCTATATTCCTCGATAGGCAGAGAGATCTAATCTATCATTGCGGTACACAACTTTGAACACAAAGCAATTTTCATGCCTAATATAAACTTTTAATTAATTACTTATCGTTCAATCTATGGCGAACAAAAAAACTTAGTTTCTACTTGCGTTTGTTGAATTTTGTATATGTTGTTTTAAAATTAATTTTGTATACGTTGTTTTAAAATGAAATAGAAAACTTTGTTCCAAATTAAGAAAGGGAATGCAATTTGCGTCTAATTATGATTATATTGTATATGAAGAAAAGAACAAAAACATATGTTGTTTAAGAAAATTTCATTAAGAAAAATATTAATAAAAGAGAAAATTTAACATTTTTATTGTAAATATCACTCACCTTCATAAAAAAAATAAAAATTTACAAGAGTTTTCTATGTCTTGAAAAGAGAAAGATTACAAAACAATCAAGAGAAAGAAAAGAAAATAAAAATAAAAAATACAACCAATAAACAAAGAAATCCTTTCTTCCCTTTTATACTCTATTTTTTCTTAGTTTTGGTTTTGTTTTGATCTTTTATGACGAATAAAAATATTATAATTGAAACCTTAATTTCGTTTCTAAATTGTGCGCTCAGAGACAAATGTCATCTCACGTACAACTAGTTATAGATCCAGAAAGCAATGTATTTATTTGTTTTTCAAACAATTAAAATGGAAACATATTAGAGTTTTATAATGAACAATCCCGAGTATAAATAAATATTTCATTCTTAATTTTAGACGATTTAGACCAAAAGATTAACTTCTTTTAAAATTACAATTAAAAAGCAAGTTAATGCTACTAACTAATACTCTCTCCTATTCAAAATAAGTGTGTTTTAGAGGAATACACACTTATTAAGAAAGTTAATGAAATGTCTAATATACCCTTATTAATTACATGTTAAAGTGCCTTGAAAATATAATCTGTGTAATCAAGATGTGAGAGAAATTAAAGAGTAATTTTGGAAGTATAATCATAAATATGCATAAAAAGTCATAAACGATACTTATTTTGAATAATTAAAATCCCTCTAAAACGACACTTATTTTAAGTAGGAGGGAGTACATGTTAGATGAAGTTCGTTTATTATTGTAGAAAAGCAAGTCCCAAAGTTTCAATGGTGTTATAAATGATTGTATACAAAATATGAATTCATGCCTTGCATACACATGTACGCTTCCTGTGACTTCTAGGTGTATTCAATCAATGTTTTCATCTCAAATAAGCGGTCTCGTCCTCTTCCCAATAAAGCTTTTGAATGAAACTTTGGTTGATGTCCTTCATTTCTCCTTTAATTGATACTCTTTTTCCTTCTCTTTTGCTTTAACTTGTACCTCTCTTTTTATATCCCCCTTACCGTTTCGTTCCACTTCGGACTAGGCACCTTTTTAGTCTATGAATCTCTCCCTCAGAAATTCGCTTCCCATTTGATTTGTTGAAAGTCTACATTTCCCACGCATTGGAATGCAATATAAGCTGTAAAGGAAACTAGCAAAAACGATTGATTGGTATTGCTCCTTTCCCCCTGTGACAATTCAACATGTAAACTTTCCAATCAAGTTCCTAAAGTTGTCAGGGCTCTGTTTAAATAGAGGTCTTAAAAGCATACTTAAAGTACATGTCATAAAAAAGCACCCATTAGCAGGCCAAGCTGTAATTTTCCTCTCTTTCTTTGTTAAGGCTTTTGAAAACCAGTAGGCTTATGGTTGATGTTGTAATCGCATTTATCGGGGAAGGAATGAGGGGGGTGAGTCTTAGTTTTCGAATAAGTGCAGGCCAGAAGTTAATAATTTAATGCTAAAGAAGAAATGGATAACAAGCTTTCAATTAAACTGAAACAGCATATATAAGCTGACATGAATGCCCCGGTAAGAAGTTGAAGCTTCGGGAAAATAAGGCTAATGAAATGGAGATATATTTGTGAACGGCCCGCAATTGCAACCAAAACAGCTAACACCCATATGTTTTACCAAATGTAACTGGTGGCGGTCACAGAAGTAGGGTCAAAATACAATAAACAATATAGTAATTAAAAATGTAAATCATCTTGAAACAAGTCCATCTTCTTGTCTTAACTTACCATGTTCTTTATTCTTTCCTCCGTCTCCAAATAAAATTTTTACGTAGGTTGTAAAACAAAGAATACTTATATTATTTTCAAGTTAATGCATGTGATAAAAATGTGTTCTCAAATAGAAAATTAAATCAAAGTTAGGATGTACAGGTCATAAAGGTCATACATAAACAAAAAAAATAATGAAACTGATACGGATGTGTCAGTTTGTAAAGGCTCAAAATCTCACTAATATATGTCTACCACTAGTCACTTCTCTTTTAAAGATAATGTATATTGACCAATTGCAAGAGTAAAAGTATTGCTCAAGTTGTCATGAACATTTCTTGTCAATTCACTCTCTAATTATTACTATATAATCCTAAAAGCAATAGAAAAAAGAAAATGTTTGTTTGTTTGGTTAATTTTTTAATGCACCTAAGAAAAACATATAAAAACTAAGATCCCTACCCCTATACTTAAAAACTTAAATTGTCCCCAATGTAGCATCAAATGTAAGAAATGGAGTATTGAACACAAGCAACAAATGCAGGAATGTAAATGAAAAGGAACAAACTTCCTTTGAGTTACCTTCCCAGAAGTGTCTTTAGTTAAGGTTTTTTTTTAATTAAAACAATAGTTATGAGTAGAAATATAAACCCACTAAAGTTCCTTTCTTCACTCAATATTTATGGTTGCTAATATTTTTTCTCTAGAACAAAAAGTTACTATATGTGTCCCTTGTCTCGTATAGGAATATATACCTATGGGTATATCTTCTTTTGGCATTCTATATTTTTTTATGCCCACTGTTTCTCTTGTGGGAATATAGACCTATAAATGTTCCTTCTTTCAGTTCCTAATTTTTTTCTGCCTACTTTTTCTTTTATAAATATTGATATATCTATCTATATATATATATATCAAACTATTCTTATGGAAATTTATTTAAATGTATTTTTCAACTAATGGTTAAAGCGTATCATCATTATGCAAAGAAACCTTACATGTTTCGATGTTTGAAGTTTAATTGTGAGTGGTTGCCATTCCTGCATTAGCTAAGTATAGATAATATAATGACTCTAAATAAACCCCAAATAGTGATGCCTTTAACTAAGGTTCATTATGTATTTTCTGTGGACAATTATGTTAATGTATTGATATTATTTGAAATTAAAGAAAACCAAAGTATAATTTTGTGTTATAGGATAAATTGTTATTGTCTTATTTTTCAATAGACTTTAAATTTTATGATACAATGATAAAATTACAAATTTACGTCTGGAATATCATATAAAAATTGAAATATATTAAAAATTAGAATATTATTCGACACTTGGTTATCATTGCAATGCTTAAAGGTCTACACATTTTCCATTTTGCAGCCAAAGTGAACGTAATATGGGAAATTTGTCTAAAATGGTAGTTATAGGCTCGTATTATCATGTCATTTAATTAGATGCAATTAAAAAATTTCACTTTCATGAAAAAGAGGAAAATATAGCAAGTCAAGAATTATAAAAGGCTATATTTTGGGTCATGCTGGATCCTGCCGACAATTTATAAAGGATTTTTCATTAATTGCCAAACCCCTTACTTATTTATTAGTAAAAGATGTACCTTTTATTTTTGATAACGATTGTTTACTTGTTTTTGATAGGTTAAAGGGCATATTGACATTAGCACCAATTTCACAACCGCTAGACTAGAGTTTACCATTTGAATTGATGTGTGATGCTAATGACTATGCAATTGGATGTGTATAGGGGCAGTATAAAGATAAAAAAGTTACATGCCATCTACTACACTAGTAAGACTGTAATAGGACCTCAACTTAACTATGTAGCCATAAAAAAGTACTGTCAGTTATAATTTTTGCATGTGACAAGTTTTGTTTTTACTTATTGGATTTGAAGGTTATTTTGTTTATAGATCATGCAGCATTGAGGTATCTTTTTGCCAAAAAGGACGCAAAGCCTTGATTGATTCGGTGGATCCTACTCTTATAAGAATTTGATATTGAGATCAACGAGAAAAAAGGAGCAAAAAACATGGTAGTTGATCACCTCCCAAGGTTAGAAGGAGGGGAGTTTCACCCATAAGCAGAAATTAATGAATAATTCCCCAATGAGGCATTATTCTTGGTAAATAAATCAAGTAATCCATGGTTTGTGGACATCGACTACATCATAAGTGGTATCCTTCTTCCTCATTTTGTTACCAATAGAGAAAGATATTTTAACATGATTGTGCACAATATATATGGGAGGAACAATTTTGTACAAAAATTATGCTGATAGATTAATTAGGCGATGTGTTCCAGCTAATGAATTTCATGCTATTTTAACTCTCTATTATAGTTCTTTGTATAAAGGACATTACAGGGCCAACAAGACAGCTACAAGAGTGTTGGCGTGCAGATTCTTTTGGCTAACATCGTTCAAAGATGCACAAGACTTTGTGAAAACTTATGATAGATGCAAGAGAGTCAGGAACATTTCGAAAAGTGATGAGATGCCACTGTCAACAATCTTGGAAGCTGAAATCTTTAATGTTTATGGGCTAAACATTATAGGCCCTTTTTATCCTTATTCAGAAATACTTTTATCCTAGTAGGTGTTGGCTATGTATGAAAATGAGCCAAGGTTAGGGCAACTCCAAACAAATGATGGCTGACTAGTCAAAGATTTGTTAAGCGAATATTTAACAAGTTTGGAGTGCCAAAGGTCATAATCAGTGATGGAGGGACACATTTATGTAACAAACCATTTAAGGTTTTTATTAAAAAGATATGGGGTGCAACACCGAGATGTAATGCCTTACTACCCCTAGATAAGTAGGCAAGTAGAAGTGGTGAATAGAGAGCTAAAAATGATCTTGGAAAAGATTATCAATAGTTCAAGAAAATATTAGGCAACAAAGGTAGATGATGCAGTTTGGGCTTCCCAGATAGCCTTCAAGACAACCATTAGCACCACACCTTACTGATTAGTTTGTGGCATGTCTTGTCATTTACCAGTGGAGTTAGAACATAAGGTGTACTAGGCAATCAAAGTGTTGAACTTTGACTTAAAAGCAGGAGATGAGAGAAGATTGCTTCATCTGAATGAATTGAAGGACTTGAGATTGCACGCCTATGAGAATACCAAACTGTATAATGAATGAACCAAGAAATGGGATGATGCTCATCTAAAAAAGAAGAAGTTCGAGGTTAGAGATATTGTCTTATTGCTCAACTCTAACCTTTGATTATTTCCTGATAAGCTGAAATCAAGATGGAGTAGCCCATTTCAAGTCACTAACTTTTTCTCACACAGTGCATTGGAGTCGACTAATGACAAAGGTGAGACATTCAAAATCAACAGTAGCCGGCATAAGCCTTATTTCAAAGGACATTTTCTACAGGATCGGGAAGTGCTTTCCCTCTCCCCCATCAAGTAATCCAAGCATGATGAAGAAGTCCTGCTAGTGATTTTAAACTTAGCATTGGTTTGTATATACATTTATTCTCTTCATGTTTGTGTGTTTTATTTAATTATCATTTTTTGAGTTTTTATTTGCTTATTGTGGAAAAGACAGATTAAGGCACGGTTAGAGAAGATTGCGTGCAAACAACTATATCAGATCAAGCAACTCCTTAAATGTTTTGAACTTTAAGGAGTATACATGTCGTTGCCACAAACTTCTTGATGCATATCGATTGCACCAGAAAATAAAACCTAACTTTGCACGTTAAATTTTATAAAAGTGGTAAGTAGGGATCATATTCATATAGAATGTACGTGTAACTTTTGTAATGAAAATAATTTATATTTAGGAAATAAAGGGAGGGTTTGGTTAGAAGCAATTACGAAAATAAAGTAAGATTAAATCAATGAAAGCAAATCAAATCAAGCAATTGAAGATTGATAAAATTGATGAATGTGTTTAAAATCTGGTTCTTAGTTCAATCTCATCTTTTACAAGTAAACATACTTCATTGTCCTATTGCTTTCACACCTCTCTTAGAAAATATTAATCGTATGTTAATAATAAGCTCTGTTATCCCTAATTTTTCCTTAGATCTTGTATAATCAAAATAAACTCTTTAACTAAACCTAGCTACCGAATAACCTAGAATAAGCTCTCTATATTTAGTAGGATAAGCAATACGAACTAGGAAAATAGATTAATCTAGGCAACAATCACATTAGCTTGGATTATTTAACCTATGTTATATTATCCCTAATAATTTAACACCATTAGTTTACCACAAATGAATTGAAAACAAAATTATTAGATATTGTAGTCAAGATTTTGGAAAAGGGTTTTATATAAAAAAATCCAATGAAAGAATCCAAATCATTCTTAAACAAATATCCAAATCAATAAGAAAAGAATAACATAAATAATCTCCAAAGAGAAACAGAGTCAATAATACACAATGAAGAGATGCTTAATTGTGATCTTCAGCTTTGATTTCCCTATGAACTGGAAGGAAGAAGGTTTAGCTTTCCATAGATCTCAAAGAAGTCAAAGCTTTACTAGATTTCGTGCTCCAAAATGATTCATGCCTTCTTTGGCAGCTCACAGGTCTATTTACATGAAAAACTAGGTTTTTGTGAACATGCAAGGTTTGATGCATAGCCATGCGTCCAACCATGCATCTTAAAAAAAAATAAAACTTTCAAAATTATGCATGGTTGTGCAAGTGGATAATGAATGTGCATCTTATAGATCATGTTGATTCCTTCATTTTCTTGCATTTTGCTTCTCCCATCTCACTATGATCCATCTCCTTCTTATTCCATTAAAAAAAATTGAGTTTATACATCAAGAGGATGGCTTACATAATGTGCCTTTTGTTAGTGTAAGTCGACTTGTACACTTCTGTAACTCGACTTACACATGCACAGTACTTGTAAGTCGACTTGTATGCTAATACAACTCGACTTATGCATGTACAGTACTGTCAGATTGTGCCCTAAAGGCAATCTCCTTTAGCGCGTTTTATTCAAGTCGTGTGCAGACTTTATGAATAAATAAAGCAAGGCATATTTCATTAATTTGATATTCATTGTTATGAATTGATATTGATCTTTAATCGAATTAATGAAGTCCGTGATATATGACATAGCATGAAGGAAATTATGATGTGATCATACTACTGAG
>JAOQMR010000211.1:15617338-15633879 GCA_027563865.1 Erythroxylum pelleterianum
AACATAACTGGGAACCTAATGGGTCACACACATAAGAGTTATTCGGAGAATTTGTAAAATAGTTTTGGATAATGATCCAATAAATGGAGAGCATCAGATCTAAATGGATCCCGATGAGATTGGGATATGTACCGATGAGATCGCGACATCGATATTGCTGAAAAAGGTCTCCGGTGTTTTTCCGGTACCGGGATCGGTAGGCCGGTAGGATCGACCCCAGTGTGAGTGGACAGACATTTTAAGCCCTTTCTGAAAGAAAATGACTTGTTTCAATTCCTTCGTCTACTAGTTCATCCGTGGGTATCATAAAATCATGCTGCCCTTGAGGGCGTGTTGTATTGCAAACATCAATTTTCCCAACTTTTCAAGGAGAAGGGAAGGTGCAACCATTTTATCAATTCCTCATCAATGAAGCGTGCCTGACCACTACAATTATACGGTAGAGGGTTAAAAGGTATCACTGGTACTAACTCAGTAAATAAAATCCAATAATCATAATCATAATAACGTAAGTGCAGGAATCAATTTCTGAAAATTAAATTAATAGTGAACTAAAAAGAAAAAGTTCAAACATTGAAAGGAGAAGCATTTTGGTAGGAAGAAGGGACTTGGGACTGGATTTTTTTCAATATGTGTAGAAAGGCATTGTCGCCTATTCTATTACTGTGCACAATTCATCAAATGTTGTCCTTTTTGTTTTCATGTTACAGTAGTAAGAAACGTATGTACCACTGCTGGCAAATGAAAGGCATAGCACAATGCCAATAGCAATATTCCATACTTGATAGTCTCTCAATGTTCTCCCTTTAGAATTCTCTCCTGAAAAAACCCCTTACCTTTTCACCTCTGTTCTGGAATTCTTTTTTCTATCAATTGGTATCAGATCAACGATTTTGGCACCCGTTTGTTCTTGCTAATCGTTACCATGGTAGAAGGTACCAAGGGCAAGATGTTATAAATTTGGAAGAAACACTTCGAAATCAGCTTAAAGAAATGCGTTGTAAGACGTTAGAACCATAGCTTAAGCTACAGGACACCCAAGCCCAATAGAGACAAGAGTTGATGGAATTACTTGAGATGTTTTAGCAGTTCCTCACCTTACCGAAATTGCAGACCACCCAGTTTCCGCACTCTAACATAGAAGACTAACACACGAGTTACTCAATTAGAGAAAACACCACGTGCTCTGTACCTACAAGAGCATGTTGGATAATTTTGTTCTTTCCCAGAAAGTTAGAAAACTATTAATTATATGTTTTGGTTTTTCAAATAACCTATTAATTAAGTTACGTAATTTGATTTAGATAAAGATAATAAAGTGGCCCAATAAATGATCTAAATCAATGGGCCGAAGTCCGTGTAAAAAATGGATCTCAATCAACGTAGACCGGATTTATATCGACTTTGTGATGGAAAAGCCCGATATGAAAACTATATATAAAGGTTAAGGTTTCCTGTAATTGCTCATATAATCAATCATAAGCATAAGAATTCTCAGACTTGTTAAGAGAGCTAACGTTTTGAGAAAACTGTAGAAAAACCTTATCTGTGTCCCAGAGATGAGTTCCCTAAAGGCGGCGGTGGATTTGCGCTCGTTCCAGCTTCGGAAACCTCGTTTGAAGTTACGGAGACTGAAATTAGGTATTTCCACATTTTTTCATTTCTTACCCTTTCATGTTCGATCCGGGATACGTAACTAAGGTACTGTTACGTATTACACATGGTACCAGAGCAATGACGTGATTGGGTGGTTAAAAACAAAGATTTTCTCTCCATAAAGTTTTCTGAGATTTAACTTATGTTTCTCAGTTTTTCTTGCTTTTTATTGTATGAAAGTAATATACATGTGTATAGCCTTGAGAAACGGGGTGAAAGCGAGCCCGGAAGCATGAAAAATTGGCATGAAATTCACCAAAAAGTGCAAATTTTCTACAACCTAACGGAGACCATCGCCCCCGAAGGGCGATACATCTGGCGCGTGTGAGTCACGGGTCAACATGTGGGTGGACCGTGTCACACCACGTGTCGGCGTGTGCATGGGCGCGCGTCTGACGCATGTTGTGTGAACTCCACGCGCATGATGTCAGCGCTACAGTAGGCTGATGTCATGTTGACGTTAGTCGTCATATTTTTCTACATTATTTTAAAAAACATAAAAATTTCAGATTTCCTATAAAAGAATCTCAGGGTGTTTTGGGTTAGTTTTTGAGTCTGAAAAATTCGTAAAGTAACGTTTTCCATTTTTCTGGAGTTATTACATTAGTAATAAATTAAAGTTTAGCTCTAAAAAAATGAATCAAGGTATTATGAACCCACCCGATTTTAAGTGAATTTTTATGCTTTGAACATCATATGAAGGAGATACATGAGGTTCTCGTGTCTCAGGTCTCATGTTCAATGTTTGGGATCGCATGATAGTTACTTGGAAAAGGAATTAAGACATTCTGAAGTCATTTTGAGTGAATTTTGGTGCAACGAACTGGCTATAAGGAAGATACATGAGGTTCTCGTGTCTTGGGTAGTCAGTTCAGTATCCGGTGACACACAATAGTCACTCTACTGAGATTTTTCTTTTACAAAAGTCTCAAATGAAGTTTTCAGAGAAAGTATTCAGTATGAGTGTGTGACAATGAGACTGTGCATTCAGATTTTTGCATTTATTGATGTTACATTGTCACATACCATATGCCCATAAAGAATGTGAGGATAACATAAAGATGTATCTCTTGTGTTTATGGACTTTTTGAGTGTTGATGAGGATGTAGTCACCACAGTGACCTTTCGAGTTAGTATTTTGAATTGTTTTGCTTACACGTTAGGGGATGTCTCTGGTCTCATGTTTGGTTATTCTGCCCACAAGTGTTGACCTTACGTGAGATTTTGAGATGTGCATAAAGGCATTGGATAAAAGAAAGTCGTTGCTTGAATGATCTATTCACCCACAAGTGGTAGGGTCATGAGAGTTGATGGATTGTACTTTAATCACTTATATGTGAAGGTTTAGTTGCATATATTATATATTCAACCCATAGGGGTTTCATAATATGTGTGACCAGATTTTTAGAAAAGATACTATTTAATGGCTTTGAGTATTGCTGTTGTCCTACATTTGTGCTGATTGAACTATTGTTATTATGAAGACAGTCAACAAAATCAGTATTACCATTGAACCCTGACCAGTTTCACTACAAGGAAGTGGACGAAGGATGTATTGAATGCTATGGAGATAGCTGAGGTTGATATGGCCATACGGACGAATAGGCCATCTCTACCTACATCTATGAACTCGAGAGTTCTTAAAGCAACCTATAAAGCTTGGGATTGGTCTAATAGATTAAGTCTGATGACCATTAGGAAATCTATACATGACCATCTACTTAGTGACTTCTGGACATAGATATAGAGAAGGAGTTTCTTGATAATGTCTCCCAGAGGTACACAATCTCACCTAATGTTGAGACAAGTGCTTTGATTAAAGAATTATTCTTCATAAGATATATGGGAGAAAGAGGAGTAATGGAGTACATATCGAGAATAATTCATCTTCACAATAGATTGAAGATGTTGAGTATTCCTCTTCCTGATGCCTTCATTGTTCACTAGACTTTGAATACACTCCCTCTAGAGTTTAGTAATCTGGTGATGACATATTACTCGTTAGATGAGGAACGGGATTTCAATGCTTTGAAAGCCCCTCAGGTTTGCTACTCTTACGACCCTCGAAGCAATTAAAGGGAAGACAAAGATGAAGCCCGCTAAGTTTAAAGGTAGAAAGTTCAAATCTTCTCCACGTGCTGACGCTGGTCAATCCAGTGCTGGTAAAAGCGCTAGAGACATAAAGAAACTAGTAGGATGAGGTTTAAAAGGAAAGACTGATACCATTAGGTTACTTATTGGCTTATCAATTTATGAATCCAATTTGCGATAGTTGCACTAAGTTTTTAGTGGCTATTTAGTGGAGCATCTAATCAAGGTACTTCCACACTGCAAGGGTTTATATCCAGGATAAAGCCAAATAAAGGGAAGGAGAAATTAATGGTTCACAACAATGAAGAAGTAGAAGTAATATCTATGGGGAACGTATGTACTGAACCTTGTAGTAAGGTTCATTTGGGTTTTACACGACACATTTTATATGTGATCTTTTGATCATTTTTGGGCAAAGAGGGTTAATGTTTTGTATTTAATGCTTCTGTTGTATAGTTGTTGTTTAATGCAAAAGATAATGGTATAACTTTCTTATCATATGGTTTGTACATAATGTGTCTTGCCCCAAATTAGATAAATGTTTCTTTATATCTTGCTAAAAAATTCATGAAATGAAGGACCCTGATGAATGAGAAGTCATACATGGTGTGACATAACAGTTAAAGCCACAATTCTAGAGCTAGGGTTGAGAGATTGACCAAAGAAAGCATTTCTCAATTCTAGATTATGATGATCTGGGAACATATGCTGACTGTTGTAGGGATAAGTTGACTAATAAAGATATTGAGGTCAACTCATGCTTTGGACTTGTTAAGTCTGATACATAAAGATATCGGTAGACCTTATACAGTTGCATTATGCAATTCTAAATGTATTATGACATTTGTTGATGATTATTCCCATAACAATTATGTGTTCTTGCTTAAAGACTGAAGGTTGAGAACCAATTGGAAAAATTCATCAAAATAGTCAGATTTGACTATAGAGGAGAATATCATGGTAAACATGGTGTTTTAGGACTTTAAAAGGTTCGCTTGTCAGATATTTGGAATCAATTGGAATAGTGACTTAATTCACTATGTCGAGTAGTTCTAAGTAAAATGGTATGTTGTCGAAAGGCATAACTGTGCCCTAAAGGACTTAAAGAAGTCGATGCAAAAACAAGGCTTTTCTATCTGAATATCTAAAAGTGTGAAAACCTAGCTTTGCATACATTTGTGTATAGGGCTGCCCTACTGAGGTAGTATAATCCTTCTAAAGAAAGATTGCACACTCGTTCCTCTCATTGTTATTTAGTAAGATATCTTTGCCACTTTAAGGCTACAACTTTTACTGTAGAAAAGAAGGGATTGGAATAGTGGAATCACAAATAGCTAAATTTCTGGAATACAATGTCTATGATGATGGTGAACCCCTTGACCCTTTGAATAATAGCAGGGTGGATACTACAGTTATTATGTACCCGCCACTCATACAGTTAGATTCGGTGGATTTAGGCCTCTGTACCGTGCCTGTACAGGAATAAGAACCCATAAGTACATACAAAGGTTCCTGGGGGTACAAGATCTAATGCAATTAGGTAAATCCACCAGAGTGAGATGACCTGATATTCCATCTAATTTCATAGTCTATCAGCTGAACATCACAATGCTATTAGACATGTTACGGATCCAGTTACTTTTACAGAAGCTGTTTCTAGACCCAATGCAGATGTGTGGTAGGATGCAATAACTGATGAGATGCAAGCCATGAAGCATAGTAAGGTCTAGAAGCTATTTGATTTGCATTGAAACTGCAAACCTGTCAGTTGTAAATGAATTTTGGACCTAAAGGATTTCATGATAAAGTTCAGCGGTTTATGGGTTCGCTCAGTTGCCTAATGGTTCACTTAGAGAGAAAGGTTGACTTTTTGTTACTTTTTCTTTCATATCCTTGTAGGATACATTTTGAGTAATTATGGCAATTGTAAATTATAATGATATAGAGTTACATCAGATGGCTGTCAAAGCCGCTTTCCTACATTAAAGACCTTTATAAAGAGGTCTATATGGTACAACTTGAAGGATTTTAGGATCCAGATGGAACTGATATGGTTTGTGAATTATGCAGAGAAATATATGGTTTACATAGAACCTTTCGAAAGTAATACCTTACAATTGATAAGGTTTGACCTCTTTCGGCTTCATGGAAAATAAAGTTAAAAGGATGCTTGTACTATAAGATCAGGGGGAACAAAGTTATCTTCTTATTATTGCATATGGATGATATATTGCTCACATCAAATTACTTGACCATGTTGTATGAAGTTAAGCAACTTTTGGTCAAGAACTCTGACATGAAGGGCCTTGATGCAACATCTTCTATCCTAAGTATTCAAATTCACCGGGACAGATCTTAACACTCATCAGACGTCTCAAAGAATGCATACATTGAGTATATGTTACAAAGGTTTAATATGGTAAAAGCAAAACCTGTTGTAGCACCTATCTCTCATAGTGACAGATAATCTTTGGCACAGTATCCAAAGAATAAAGCAAAGCGAGAGGTTATGAGAAACATTCCATAGACTAGTACGGTTGATAGCCTGATGTATGTTCAGCTATGTACTAGGAAACACATTGCATTCACCATTTGACTGTTTGGTCAATATCTGGTTAATCCATATGTAGACCATTGAAATGCAGTCAAGCGAGTATTGAGATACTAAAAGGAACTAAGGATTATATGTTGATATAGCACAGTCAATAGACTAAACCTCGTATGGAATTCAGATTCAAGTTTTAGCTATGTGTCCAGATGATCACAAGTTCACTTAACATTACAGTTTTAAGTTTGTAGGTGGTACAATGTCGTGGACGTGTGTTAAGTAGATGTTGGTAACTTCCTAGACTATTCATATAGAATGCATGCTATGGGTTTGCTTCACAAACGGTTTAGCTCAGAAACTTGATTTCTAAGTTGCCTATGGTTGATTCAGTGGCTAGACTTATTTGGTTGTATTGTGGTAATATTCTTGTTATGTTTATTAATAACAACAAAGAATATCACAGGTTCTTACCATTTAAAAGATCAATTATTTGGTCATAAAGGTGTTGATATGAAAAGGTGACATTAAGATTTGGAGCACTTAAGGATTGAGGAAAAGTTAGTCGATCCTTTAACCAAAGGACTTCGCCCACTTGTGTTTGTGACACAAGTATACAGTATGGGTATTTTGAAGTCCTTATACATTGTTAATTAGGGGATTATTATGTTTGCTCCATGTATATTTGTACGTTTTGATATATTATGACAGTATGCTAGCTTATCAACGAAGATGATCATTTATCCTCGATAATACATCTTATCGTATATTATCAGAATACGTATGAAAGTCTTAAGATTTGTGTCAATATTAAGTATTAAAGGTCATTGGGCATATTGATTCGGGTGCCATCGTTCGATCTAAAGATCTATCCCTTGGAAACCGAGTCAAAAAATTTAATCCAAGGATTGCAATATAGGATGCAACCTCGAGTTGTCTCACTTAATCGGAGCCTAATGAAATGGACCTAAGCTAGCCTATATGTCATAAAATCCAAGCAAAATTAGTAAGATGGGGGTTTCGATCTTGAAGATATTAATGAACTGAAATGCATTGTAAAAATCATGTAAAAAGTATTTTTTGGTTTTTGAAAATAGAAAATGAAAAGATCTAGACAAGTGATAAAATCCCTTTGAAAATGAGCTTTGGCTATCATAGTTCAAAACTAATTTGATGGGATTAGAAATCACTAAGTTTGAAATGATAAACCTTAAAGAACTCTCTTTAAGTCCAGGATCTTGATTAATGAACTCCATTTCTCAAGATCCCCTTAAACGCTCTTAAGCCTTAGAACCTTAAAGGACTCTTTAAGTCTAAGATCTTGATCAATGAACTCCATTTCTCAAGATCCCATTAAGCGCATCTTAGTGTGTGCGGTGGATTTGCCAATGTAATGGGTCAAATGAAATCTAGCATCAACTCAATATCAAGCACAACGAGGCAGATAAAAGAGAATCAACAAGATCACAAATGGACATATATGAGACTTTATATATTTAAGCTCAAAGTTCTACATAAACAAATCCATAACACATTACATTGTTCAACACTTGATTAAAATCTAATTAAGAAAATCTAACTACAAAACAATAAACCCTAACTCAGAAGTTCATAACAATGTAGTTAAATGTGACAATGTAAACTACTAATCCAAACAAAACATTAAATGTCCAACATTTGATTAAACTATAATCAAGTAGCTTCACTACAAATTACAAATCCTAGACTTAGGCATTCATAAATCATAGCTAAACTATGGATTGAGCTACTCTCCTTTGAAGCTCATTAAACTTTAGCCATCGCTACATCTTCAAGAGATAAGAAATGCCTAACCACGCATTGCAACCGGAAGCTTCACAACTAGGAATGAATCCAAGCTACCCATGGTGGAAGTCTGCGGTGAAAATGGAAAAGAAAACATATTCAAAAATTGTCTCCCAGGGAAACCGGGTGGTGAGGTCGTGAATTCTTTTGTTCTCTCTTCGCTCATCTGTCTCCTCTCTCTGTCTGACTACTCGATTCCCCCTTTGTCTGGTGGAATATTGATGTATATATATGTCAGCACTCTCCAACTTATCCGAAAATAGGTTTCTTCTCAAAACGGGTCGCTGGGTCGAGTATGCACAGTATGAGAATTTTTCAGTTTTAGTCCGGGTGCCCGACTATTCGCCGCTGTGACAGGCAAGATGCGTCGCGACGTACGCTTTTGAGCTTTTCCTTTATGGCACGCCGTGGCGTCATCTCATGGCTTCTATTTCTTTGTTCCACTTTGGTTATACTCTTCTTGAGTTGGCTCTACTCCCCTCCAGACCTGCAATGAAAAGTAATAATTTGTAATATCAATTGTCCTACAATTTAAGGGAGTGCAATTGTTAATTAATTATGACAATTTGACCCTCAAATCACATTAATTCAAAACAATTACTTTTGGATCAAATTAAGCACAATATCAAACAAAAGGAGCCGAAAATTATAACAAAAACCATGAAAATGTCAATAAATAATATAGCGAACTTGGGTTCAATCACATATATATAGATTGACCTTGTGTGTATGTCATTTGGACATATACAATTTTAGGACAGGTATCTATGAAATATAACATGACATAGGGGGATATAAGTTTTTAATCCCATAAAGGTTCTCTAATGTAGTTTAACATTTAGTTGGAGAATATAAAGGTTTTCTCTAATGCAGTTTAGCATTTGGGGGGAGGAAACAAGTTTTCTTTAATGCTACTTAGCATTTCGTGAGAGAAAATAGGATTTCTCTAATGCAGTTTAGCATAAAGGTGGAGAAATTGAGACCTACAAACAAAGATGGTATAGTTTAGATCATAAAAGTATCATCCTAGTTTGCCACACTCCATTTTTCCATTCATGTTAGTGAGGTATTAGATATTCGTGATTGTATTGGATCTGTGTCGCACATGACACATGCATTTGATACTTTTTGGTATCGAAAACCTTACAAGACGAAATGATGGACTTCTGTTATCTTTGGGTCAAAATTTTTTTTAAACTTAGTCGACTAATTTAGTAGCGTGGCTTAATTGAGTTTTAAAAATGTTTTAAAACTAGAGACAAAACTGTAATTAATGTTTGTCCAAAAGAGAGAATGTTGGACAATTTTATCCTTTCCCATAAAGTTGGATAACTATTAATTGCATTTGTTGGTTTTTCAAAGAACTTATCGGTTAAGTTACGTAATTTGATCCAGATAAAGATAATAAAGTGGTCCAATAAATGATCTAAATTAATGAGTCAAAGTCCGCGTGGAAAATTAATCCCAATCAGTATGGACTGGACCCATATCGTCCTTGTGGTGGGGAAGCCTGATATGGAAGCTATATATAAAGGTTAAGGTCTCTTGCAGTTGCTCATATAATCAATCGTAAGCATATGGATTCTCTGTCCTGTTAAGAGAGCTTATGTTTTGAGAAAACTATAGAAAGACCTTACCCGTGTCCCGAAGATGAGTTTCTGTGAAGGTGGCGGTGGATTCGCTCTCGTTTCAGCTTCGAAAAGTTCGTTTGAAGTTACAAAGATCGAAATTAGGTATTTCTGCATTTTTTCATTTCTTGCCCTTTAATGTTTGATCTGGGATACGTAACTAAAGTACCATTATGTATTACAGAGCAAGCTGTGTGAGTTTCCATTGGGAAAGAGCTTAATAGTTGGGTGTTTCGAGTTGAGCAATTTTTTCTGGTGGATCGCACACTGACATAAATGAAGGTAAAAATAGTACGGGTTCACATGGTGGGTGCCGCTGTAGAATGGCACCAACTTTTTCTCCAACACAGGGTGACATTGGATGAATAGAGTACCTATTGGCCCTTACACAGCGGTTTGGAGAGGAAGCATTCAAAGACCCCATCAGTGACTTTGAGGAGTTACGACAGATAAGGAGTGTATGAGATTATTGCTCCATGTTTGACAGGTATTCATTTTGCGTCCAAATTTCTGAAAGTGCATTTGGTTGAATTTTTTTTAAGGGACTAGAATCAAAGGTTGAGCTACCTCTAAAACTATTGAATCCCAAAACATTAAAACAAGCATACACCTTAACTAAGAAACAAGAAGTCATAGCCACCATTTGCTTTCCTAATTATAAAGCAACCCATAAAACACCCCTACATATCACAATCCGCAGTCCTTAAGCTCGATTTATTCCCTTCCAACTAAGAATCAACAAGAGACCTCCCAAAATTGTACCTTATAAAAATCCATCGAAACCAAACAGGCAGCGTAGTAATAAGGAATTTGAAGAAAAAAGGGCCAGGGGAATATGTTAGTATAAAGGGAAACAGAAGCAGAAACCATAATCGATCCACCAATGTTATCTTTATAAGCCATTTCAGGGGCCTCTATAGAAAATTTTCAACAGATTTAGATATTGGGGGCGCACGAGGGAGGACTCATACACATTTTCACAGATAATGGAAGTGCACACAATTTTGAGCATGTTTCATTGATTAAAAAGGGACCTTACGAATGTCTTCTTGTAAAAAACCTCACTGTGGCATAAGAGGGGGCCTACAACCAACTTGTGAAAGTCTTTGCACAAAGTTTGAGTGACAGATGCAAAAGGGCTAATTTCTCCTCTGATGCTTTAATGATGTGATTTAGTCTTAGGTGTCTAGTGGCTCTCCACTCTCAATGATGTCTTATGCAACTTCGGTACGTAGATCATGTAATTCACCTGGAAGGGAAATATATCCAACTTAGGGCAATCCTATAGTCAGCTCAAACTTATAACTCCTAAGAAATTTGTCAAACTATTGTCTAAACCATGCGTGAATAGTCGACTTTGCATATGGAGGCTCACCTGCTCATTAGAACAATAGTTTCATGAGCTCTCCATTGAAAATAAGTACTTGGAAGAAAATCAACAACAAATCCTTGGCGGCCTCTTAATAGTTAAGTGCCTTAATTTTCAAACCCAAAGTATTACCATCTTCCTGCCCCTATAATCATAAAATCCATCTCAAAAGGGAATACAGTTGATTAATATACAACCTTATAAGTATATGAACTTGCAGAAAATTATAATAGAAGAACTCGTAAGGGATCTTCACGTAAGGGATCTTTTGAAGCAGGGGGTCATCTAAATTAGTTATAGCCATTTTTCGTCCCGATTGCCCTAGCTAAAAAGAAGGATAACTCTTGGTGGTCATCTAAATTAGGATTAATGGAAGGTCATTATGCAAAATTATGGTCTTATAGACATGAGTTATGACGAGCTAACAAAGATGGAACATTTATTATTGAATGTGATTTTGATGAACATACCGAGAAGCCAATGTTCAAAAGATTTTATTTGGGTTTTAGTGTTTTGAAGTATAGTTATCCTGGTGATGAAAGAAGATTATTAGGTTAGATGGATGTTTTCTAAATACTTTACTTAGTGGTGCATTATTATCTATTATTGGTCGTGACCAAAACAATAAGATGTTATATGTTGGGCTATAGTTGAGGGGGAAAATTACCAATCATGGAATAAATTACCAATAATGGAACTGGTTTTTGAAAATTTCTGCTGAAGATCTCCACATAAGAGAAAATTCATGGACTTTTATAAGAGGTCAGTAGAAGATAAACTTTAAATATCCATATATCCGACGTTCATTTCTTTATGTTATCAACACTTTATTAATTAATTTCACAATTTATTTATAGCGTTTAGTGGAAGAATTAAAGAATTTCTTTCTACAAGCTTAACATAGAAAATGTGTCTGTCATGTGTATGAAAACTGGTCTAGTGTTCATAAACGGCACAATAAAGTAAATCACTTGTTAATATAAAATTCATGTTCAATATACAAAATCCGCAAAAAGGGCAGTTGAATTGTGTATTCTTTTCATGAATACAAAAATCTTTGATATTTCTTGAAAAGAACTTTTTTTCAAGCTATTAAATGAATACCAAAAATGTTATACAAAAAATAGCTACGTGGTAAAATCACAAATAACTTCTATATACTTGTTTAAGAACAAAAGAAATTAAAGTGAAACGTTAAAAGATAGACACTACGATTTTATACTGGTTCACCCCAAACCTTGGGCTACGTCTAATCCTCAGAGTTCGTCTGAGATTTCACTATACTTCTTCAATTTTACAAGTATTCTTTCTTCCCTTTCAAAGCCTTTTTAGGTCTCTTACACAAAGTATTCTTACTGCTATCTTAGCCTCTTCAGGCTCTTAGCCTTTTCATTCTCTCACAAGAAAGATATTGTGAGCTTTTTGTTACAGTAGAGTTTGCTCTCATGTATCACTCATTGCATACAGAAATTTTCTTTGTAAGTAATAACTTGAAAGCTAAAAGTTGAAAGTTGTTCAGTGTTTGACTACGACTAGTCTTTATAGCCTAAGTCTCCAACTGCTTCTTGATAACTGCTTCTTGTTTCTTGTAGAAACTGTTATTCAGTTGAGTTCTGTAACTAACTACAACTGACCCACTGTCCAACGTACTAGAGTATCTTCATCTCTGTATCGTCTGTGTTTTCCTGCTTCTTCTGTGTTTTTCGCTTCTTCTGTATTTTTACTTCTTCTATGTTTTGCTTCTTCTGTATTTTTCACTTCTTCTGTGTTTTTGCTTCTTCTATGTTTTCCGCTTCTTTTGTATTTTTCGCTTCTTCTGTGTTTTCAACTTCTTCTATGTTTTCCCCTTCTTCTGTGCTTTCCGCTTCTTCTGTGTTTTCCACTTCTTCTGTGTTTTTGCTTCTTTTGTGTTTTCCGCTTCTTTTGTGCTCTTGCTTCTTTTGTGTTTTCCGCTTCTTCTGTGCTTTTGCTTCTTCTGTGTTTTCCGCTTCTTTTGTGTTTTTGCTGCACGCTTAACACACTTATCAAAATAGTTCATTTGTTTCTAATATTATTATTATTTGATTGTCACCAAAATTAATAGACGTGAAGTCTTCTTGACTTAACAATCTCCCCCTTTTTGATGATAACAAATAATTATAATTTTAGAAAGATAAAAGTGAATAAATTAATATTATTTAGATAACGAATAAGAAGACAACAAAAGATATACACATGCATATAAAAAAATACAAATATGAAAAAAAACTTGTAGTTAATACTGTCTTCTTTTCTTGTCTCTGGTCTCCCCATGTACTATCTTTCTTCTGCTTATGCTCTTCTCTCCCTATTTGTTATTAATAAAAAAAACTTTACCGTAAATGCTTCATAATTTCAGAAAACATTCGTTGCATATCATTGCGGATCAACTTGAGGTCTTCTCAATAGAAACTCATAAATAAGCTACTTTCTCATGTAGATCACCTATTGAGTCACTCAGATCATCAACCTTAGTATGAATTTCGTCAATTTCCTTTACTAAGGCTTCCTAACTCCCCTGCTGTGTGTGACTAACTTCTTCCAAAACAATAGTAGAATCCTGTTGAGGTGTTCTTGGTGGATGGAAGTTTGTAGCAACAGATATTTCTAAAGGTAAAACATCTAATTCTATGATTTTGATAATAGGAGGTTTGAAAAATTGTTTTCCTTCTGGGAGATCAAAGTCATCAGGTCTAGGTAGTTTTGGAACTGGTTTTCCAAGAAGGTGTAGTATATCTTTAATTGAAGATATAAAACTCAAAGGTATAAAGTGCATGATTAGATGCACAAAAGTCTTTAAGTTGAAACTGATACCTTCAACCCTGATAGTTCTGTACTGTCCTTTTGTCACTCTTCCAACTACTTGGAAAGTTGCATCTGTGGTGAAGCATCCACACTGACTTCCTGATGGTTTTGAAATATGATGTGAAACATAGATTCCTCTAGGTTGAGCTGCATTGCATGCCTCATCTATGTTCCTCACAACTGCTTGTATCTGATCTTCTGTAAGATCATCTGTATTTCCTTCAGGATACATCTTCTTTTTACCTTTGTCTTTATTGCGTACAATGTTTGAAGGTCTTGGTTGTATTTCTGGTTCAATCTTGATCAATGTTCTGTTTGTGATTGGGTAAATAGTATATCGATCCTTGGGAATCTGCATTAGATATGGTTCTGACATTTTATCTCGTAGAATACCATATAATCTTTTCTCTCCATGATTTAAAAGATGTATTGATCGATTATTGATTAGTATTGGTTCGACTTGTACCTTGACTAACCTTTTCAAAGGTTCTCTTATAATAATTAAACTTCTACTTCTAACAGATACAGATTCTTCAATCACCTTCAGTCTTAAATCCTCTTTTCTGATAGGTTTAGAAAGATTATAATGTGCTGAAAAGTGTTCAACTGACTATGTCTTTTGCTGAACATAAGTTGAAGTATTCTTTTTCTGATTGATCTTCAGCTTCTTACTTTCTTCTATCAGTCTAGAAGGAGTTTGTTGTTGAGGTTTCTTCCTTTCAAACACTAACTTCCTCTTAATTTCTGTTTCTTTAGTCGATTTTACTGGCTGATCTTGCAAAATTGAGACCAAAGATCTAGTAGCCTGTGGTGCTTTCTATGTCTTTCCAGAATCTTCACCAAGTGTCAAACCTTTCCCTTTCTTCTGTTCTTGTTAACACAAGATTAATAATCTTGGTGACCTTCTTGATTGTTTGGATTTCTCGAAATGAAGTGCCTCCCCCTTTCTTTTCAACGACACTTATTTTACAGACTGTTTCACTTGGCTTTCTTCTCTGTGTGAAATCGTCTTAGCTTTTATTGATTCATCTGACAATTTATTCTTCTTTTCTTCTATAGATATTCTTTATATGGATTGAGGTTTTGTCTTCCTTGCGGGTGTAACATTTTCACTCAAGCTACGTGTGACAATACGCTCCCCCTCAGTCCTTACTTTTGCCATAGAATCTATGTCTTCCTTTTCTTAAATCTTCAAACCCATTCTACTAACAGTTGACGCATTAATGATGCTTTTTATATTCATCTTCATTCTATTTCCTTTATCAAGAAGAATTCCAGAATCTCTAAAGATCCTTGTTAGCAACATACCATACGGCAAGGCCTTAAAATCTCTCTTCGACTTCATCATGTATTTTAAAATTAAGTGTGGAAGATCTATAGGTTGATGGTTGAGTAGATGAAACAAGCATCGTTCATCTATCGTCGTCACAACATTCTTCAAGCCTGTTCTTGGTAGAACACAATTAAAAAGTAGCGCATGTAGAACCCTAGCCTTGGGAACAAGAGTTGACGCCTTCTTGTCCTTTGGGTGACTATTTCCATAGAGTTTTCGATTGATATGTGCTTTTTCTACATTGACTTGATTCATCCATCTTGTGTTATGAGATAGCTTTGCTCCAACACATGGACATTCACTAACTTTCTCGATTAACTCTATTGTCACAATAACTGACAATCTATCCACCATTGATACTAAGGTATCGTCTACTACTTTTGCATTTTTCCAAAACTCATGTACTTCATTCAGATAGACTGTTTCATGAACCTAAAAGAAAATTTTCCATCCCACTGCATCAATTTCTGGTTCAATGTCCATTTGGTTCTTCTTCAAAGAATCGAAATCAACATGTCTTCCATAAATCATAGATTGCTCCATTTGTGATTTGTAGATAGTAAAAACTAAACATACAAATGTATTTTTCTCAAAGTAATGATGTTAGTATCTAAAGTCGAGAATATGAACAGAAAGAACTTGATATCAAGAACAGAATGATGAAACGTTTTGTTGAGAGCTCTGCAAAAGTCGATCTCAGAGTATTTCAAGAATATTCTAGAGTAGGTGATATTCTAAAAGCTTTGAGAAGATATCCCTGTAATACCTTCTCTTGAAATAAATTACCGTCTCTAACTTACCGTTACTGTTTTCTTGAAAACTTACGACTTTTTACCTTCTTTACTAAGAAAATCATGTAGGTCATGACGTGTCAGACGATTAGTCACTCAACACTACCATATTCAAGTTTCATCTGATTTCTTTGAATCTTTCTTCATTCAAGGGCTTAGTGAAGATATCTGCCTATTGATGATTTGTCTCAACAAATTGTAGACTAACGATCTTCCTCTATACGTAGTCTTGTAGGAAATGATGTCTAACTTCAATATACTTTACCCTTGAGTGTTGTATTGGATTCTTCGATAGGTTGATAGCACTTGTGATGTCACAAAAAATTGGGATTTGCTTTTCTTGTATTGAATAATCTTCTAATTGATACTGTAAGTGTAAGTCGACTTGTACCATGTGTAAGTCGACTTATGCTTGCTCGGTACTGATAAGTCGCCTTGTTCATCAGTGTAAGTCGACTTATGTGTGTACAGTAACGTAAGA
>JAOQMR010000211.1:15642704-15660224 GCA_027563865.1 Erythroxylum pelleterianum
TATATAATCTGTACATGATTCTGTTTAATACTTTCTTTCTTACTAATATGATTATTTGTTATCATCAAAAAGGGGGATATTGTTAAGTCAAAATGACTTTACGTAAATTATTTTGATGAAGAACAAATAATAATGAAAGAAGAAAGTAAGATGGAAGCAGAAGAATATAAGACGGAAGGAGCAAAGCAACAATCAGACGGAAGCGCAAAGATAAAAGTCAGACGATAGAAAATCAGACGGAAGCGCAAAGATAAAATTCAGACGGAAGCGCAAACCAAAAGTGAGACGTAAGGCGCAATTTAAATAATCAGACGGAAGAACCGATACCACATCGGTTTAATAATCAGCTTGAGTTAGTTACAGAACTCAACTGAATAACTGAGTCTTGAAAGATCAAGAAACAAGAAGAAAGAAGTAGTTATCAAGAAGTGGTTAAAGACTAAGGCTATAAATATGAGTCGAAGTTGAAGACTGCAGAAGCTTAGCTATTTGAGAAATCTTATTGTGCGAAAAGCTAGAGCGATAATTTTCTGTAACAAAAGCTCAAAAACTCTTTCAGTTGAAAGAAAAGCAGATAGCCTGAAGAGGCTAAGTGTGAAAGAATACTTGTTGTAAGAGACCTGAAGAGGCTCGGTATCAAAGAATACTTGTAACGTTGTGAAAGATAGTGAAATCTCAGAAAGATCTC
The DNA here is from genome assembly GCA_027563865.1 of Erythroxylum pelleterianum. Taxonomy (NCBI): domain Eukaryota; kingdom Viridiplantae; phylum Streptophyta; class Magnoliopsida; order Malpighiales; family Erythroxylaceae; genus Erythroxylum; species Erythroxylum pelleterianum. Next base: position 15,643,393 of record JAOQMR010000211.1, read on the forward strand.
TGAGGACTGGATGTAGCCCACGGTTTGGGGTGAACCAGTATAAATCTGCTGTGTCAACACTCTCTCAACTCTCAACTCTCTCTTAACTTTGAATTTTCAATTTTACTGTTTTTCATACGAGAATTTAGAAAATATTATACAATATTGATTTTCAATAGTTTGATAAAAGAACAAGTTTTTTTTTAAAGAAATTGTTCAAAAGGTGATTAGTGAAAAAGAATACACAATTCAACCTCCCTTCTTGTGCATTTGTATATCAATTATTAAGTCTTTATTAACGTGTGATTCAGTTCACTTGGTCACTCTTTTGGCTTTCTTTATAGTTCATCAATAATAGGAAAATACCTAGCATCTCCTATATTTTCTAACATCAAGTCAAAGTAATGTACAACACCAGAAGTCCAATAAAAATAATTATACTTGCTTTGCAATCTTCTTCTAGCTGCTTTATAAATCACTGTTAGTAATGAACTAAACAATATTTTCTAACTCAACTATATTCACAACTTCATCAAATATTTAAAATAGAATATAAACATTCCTAACAAGGCCACAGGTATCAATAAAATTAAAAAATATTGAACCTTTTGCAAAATAAACCAAAAATTAATAATAAACTCATGTCTTTTATTTTTCCAACCATCACACAAGGTTGACACCCAAAAATAGGTCAAGTCATTATTCTTTTATCCAAATAAATTTTAATTTCATAAATAGAGCTACTTAAATATTTACCTCTATAGTCATCAATTGAAGGAGCTTTGTATCTTAAACCGTAAGGGGCAATAATATCTACCATAGGCTGATACTAATAAGACTGGGAAGCATTAAATGTTATATCTAAATAATAACGTCATCTAGCCATTTCCATATCCACATTTAATTCACATCTTTTGATTGTAAGGCATTACGAATTAAAGGTTGATCTCCAAGAGTAGTAGTCCAAAAAAATTAGACATATGTCTTTTTCTTTTCCTAACATCAGGTGGAATATTCACTTCTTGTTGGGTAGGAATACTACCACCTTCAACATTCTCACTATCATCCTGAACAATAATAAACGAAATTTCACTACCAATTTCGTAATCCAATCTCTATATTCTATCTTTCTCGTGTTTATATTCTTCAAGCAAAGTTTTCATTTGTCATTTCACATCATGACTCACTTTTTTAGAAGGCTCCACATCACCTTTAACTCTAGTTAAATGCTTCTTTAATCTGGTGATTCCTCTACCTTTCAAATACTTTTTACAAAATAAATGAATGGTATTGGTTCTTCATTCCAAGAACCAATCTAGCATAAGCCCAAGCTGGATCATTAAATCTTCTCATGTGGTTAAATTATTGGGAGTACTTGAACTTTATTCCATTTATCTGTAAAAATAAATGAAGACATATATCAAAATTAACTCAATGACTTCATATCAAAATAAAGAACACATAATTTCATTATCAACGACTATCATAAAATATGTATTGTTTAACTCAAAATTCCAAAGTAACATAAAGGCACATACATCTTATACACAATTACACAATACATATATGCATCTTATCTAATATAACTCATTTTCTATTATTACACCATATATAATTCAATTTTATCCAACATAATTCACTAATAAGGCAAAAATCAAGAATTCAAGTATTCATCATGCACAATTACACAATACACATATACATCTTACATAATATAACCCATTTGATATGATTACATCATACACAATTCAATTTCATCCAACATAATTCACCAATAAATCAGAAACCAACAATTCAAATATTCAACATATACAATTACATAATACACATATACATCTTATATAATATAACTTATTTTGTATGATTACATCATGCACAATTCAATTTCATCCAACACATTTCACCAATAATTCAAAAACTAACAATTTCAAATATTCAATATACGTAATTACACAATACATAATTACATAATTACATCATTCAACCATAAACTAAAGGCATGCACTCACATCTATAACATATTCAACTTTAACCATAACCCATAATTGTAAGTTTACAACTTACTTATGCATTAATTTTCTTTATAATTGACAATTTCTAAATTACATTAAAATTGAACCAACTCACATAAATAATTCCAACTTTTAAACCCAAAATTTCCAATGCATTAATTTTCTTCTTAAATTGACAATGCCTAAATTACAATAAAATTGAACCAAATTACACAAACAATTTCAACTTTTAAACCCAAATTTTCTAAACAATTTCAACTTTTAAACCCAAATTTTCTAACTCATCCAAAAAAGTCCAACAATTTCATTTTTTAAACTATTCACAAAATACACATTATATAACCAAAAGATAATGCAATTGGAATTTAAAGCAGAAACAATTAGAATTTGCAATTTAGGTTGGGTAAGGTTCGGTTGGCTCAATTCGATCTAGATCTGGCAAATAAAAATGATGACTCCTGTCTAGTTTCCATGCGAGTAGTGAGACAATGGTGGATTGGGGCAACGACATGATGTTAGCAAACAGTGGAGGGCAGTGGCTTGGCGTTAGGTAGCATTGGGCTTGGGTAGGTCTGGCGGTAGAGCATGGTGTGGTGATATGGCAGTGGCTGCGAATGGTGGTGTGCTAGCAGTAAGTGGCTGGCGATGGTGAACGTTGGAGGGAGGGAGAGGAGAATGTTGAAAATGGTAGAGAGGAGATAGAGATAAAAAATTGAAAATGGCATGAAGTGAGAGTCTGCGTGGGTGAGTTGTTTTGTTTGTGTTTATTTTTTGTACAATTTAGTCTCTAAAAATTTTACATTTTACGACACCAAATATTGGCCAGTACCAGACAAAAAATTTGATATTTACTAGCACCAAAAATGTTATTTTCGTACCATTTTTTGGCCAATACAATACCTTCTTATCAGTACAGTACGAAACTCATAGCTGTGGTGGGTGCCTATAAAAGACATAGTACCCAAGAATAAACTTACCCAGCAATCTTTTAATTTACCACCCAAAGATAAACCTACCAGGTATTAACCCGTATAACTTTCATCAGCAACCTTTTAATCCATTGGAAATATGACTTAAAATTATTGGAGCAGCTTAGCACTTCCAAAGAAATGCCAGCACAAAAGCCAACCCACGTATCCGATTAAACTAAAGCAACAATATCAGATCAACTACTAAATGAAAGAGATATGGAAATGGGTCAAGATAGAGATATAAATGATGAGAAAAAGAACCTCAATTGCTCAATATGCAGTGGAATTAAATGCCCTCAACTTGTAAGAATCAATGAGAAACAATCAAACAAATATGTAACAGTATTTAAATAGCACAGATAAATCAAGAGACACCAAGATTTTAACATGGAAAACTCCTTAATGAAAGGGTAAAAACCACGGGTTGTCCAGACCAAAGAAACAACTCCACTATGATCAAAAAAAAGAGTACAATAGAGTCTCAATTAACTGCACAAATTAGTGCTAACAGACAACCAAGAACCAAAGCAACAAAGCTTACAATAGATAATCAAGAAGATGAAAAAAATACCAAAAATAACGGCTCAATGTGAACTAAATTGCTTTCACACCAAGCAATGAATTGACGATCCAACCGTTGAAAATAAAGAATCAGATGTTCCAAACCTGCTGACCAAATTTCAACTTGATCCAACCGTTAACAAATTTGAAAATATGATTTCAATCTAACTACCCTATGAATATGCGAAATTGACTTTTCCTCTTCTCTTCTCTCACTAGTTATTGTTCTAACTTGAATTTCACTCCACTTTGATACCCTAATCTGACCCCTCTCCACTTTACTAAGCGAGACATATAATGGGATTTTAGGAGCCCAAACCCAACATATCTCCCCTTCACGACTATATAGAGATGACCGCTAACCCAGTGATCTCACAATATGTTTCAAACTTCCATTTTTGTATTGTTTTAGTCATCATATCAACAACATTATCATCTGTATGAATTTTTTCCAATTCCAATAGCTTAGCATCTAAAGCATCACGTATCCAATGATACCTCACAATAATATGTTTAGACCTTGAATGGAAAGTTGGATTCTTACCAAGATGTATAACAATTTGACTATCACAAAACAATATATATTTGTCTTGAATAAAACCAAGCTCCTGCAAGAATTTCTTTAAAGCAACTCCTTACATGCTTCAGTAATGGCAATAAAATCCCCCTCTGTTGTGGACAAAGCTACACACTTTTACAACCTAGATTTTCAGACCACAACTCCACCTGCAAATTTAATTAAATAACTTGAAGTAGATTTTCTAGAATCAGTATCTCCAACCATATTTGAATCTGTGTACCTCTTAATGATAGGCTTATCACATCCAAAATAAAGTCTCATAAAAGTAGTACCACAAAGATACCTTATAATTCATTTGACTACATTCCAATTATCTCTACCTGGGCTTGACATAAATCTACTAACTGTACCAACAACATGAGCTATATCTGGGCTTGTGCATGCCATTGTATACATCAAACTACCCACCATAGAAGTATAAGGAACCCTTTCCATATCTGACTTCTCAGTTTATTTGAAGGACTTTGTTTAACACTCAATTTAAAATGGGTAGTAAGAGGAGTGCTTACCACCTTAGCATTTTTCATTTGAAATCTCTGCAGCACCTTTTCAATGTAATGTTCTTGAGACAACCAAAGCTTCTTCTCCTTTATATCATGTAAAATTCTTACACTTAGCATTTTTCATTTGAAATCTCAGTAGCACCTTTTCAATGTAATGTTCTTGAGACAACCAAAGCTTCTTCTCCTTTATATCATGTAAAATTCTTACACCAAGAATCTGCTTAGTAGCTCCCAAGTCTTTCATAGAAAAAGATTCACCCAATTGCTTCTTTAACCTACTAATCCTAAAAATATTTTTTCCACCAATAAGCATGTCATCAACATACAATAACAAGATAATGAAATCATCACCAAAGAAATTTTTAACAATGACATAATGATTAGAAGTAGTCTTTTGTAGCCTTGCTCCCACATAATAGACTCAAACTTCTTATACCATTGTCTTGGAGCCTACTTCAAACCAATAAGCTCTTTCTTAGCCTACAAACATAGTCTTCTTTGCCTGCAACATAAAAGCCATCAGTTGCTTCATATAAATCTCTTCCTCTAAGTCACCATGGAGAAAAGCAGTCTTCACGTCCATATGCTCTACCTTTAAATCTAAAGTAGCAACTAAACTCAATACAATTATAATAGAGAGATAAAATTTCATTAAAGCCAATACCTTTTCTTTGACCAAAGCCTTTTACCATCAATCTAGCTTTATATCTCGAAGATGTAGAATTACTTTCATGCTTCACCTTATAAATCCACTTATTTTCTAAGGCCTTTTTACCCTAAGGGGAATTCACTGAACCAAATGTATGATTATCATGCAAGGAATTCATTTCATCTTGCATCGCATCCAACCACTTTGTTTTCTTCACTCTCCACGGCCTCTTCAAAACACTCAGGTTCTCCCTATCAGTCAAGATCACATACTCACTATATGAATACCTTTTAGATGGTTGTCTTTGCCTATCAGATTTCTTGAGTTGAACTTGTGGGGGTTTGAGTGCATTATTTAAGCTCTCATCTTGTAACTCATGTTGCTTTTCAACATCATTTGTTGTAGCATTAAGCTCATCTCTAAGTTTCTCATTATCAACAAAATTATGTTGTGCATCATGCTGAACATTACCCTCGTTAGCATCTCAATTGTGAATAGGCAACCCCACGGGATCAACATTAAACAAATTATTATCTTTCACAAATGCAGTCTTCTCCACCTTATCAATGTCATTAAATGTTTGGTCTTCCATGAACTTCACATCACGACTTCTAATAAGCTTCTTCTCAATAGGATCATACAACCTGTAACCAAATTCATCCTGTCCATAACAAATAAAAATACACTGCCTTGTCTTTTCATCTAGCTTGGATATTTCATCCAAAGATCCTTAAGTGATTATAATTGACATCCTTGTTAAACTAAAATTTATCAAGCACCTCACTATTCAAAGAAATCGCAAGACTAAGATTAATAACATGCACTGTTGTGTACAGAGCTTCACCCTATAAATTTTTGGGTAATTTTTGCTTCAGACAGAATACATCTAACCCTCTCAATCAATGTCTGGTCTCTGCTAAACCATTAAGTTGAGGAGTCTTAGGAGGAGTCATTTTATGTTTTTTACCCTGTTGCTTGCAATAGGCATCAAAAGGTCCACAATACTCACCAACATTATTAGTACAAATGCGTTTTAGCTTCTTGTCTAGCTACCTCTCAACTAAAGCATGAAATTGTTTAAATTTATCTAGCACTTAGTCTTTTGTCTTTAAAGTATAAACTAAAGTTTCCTAGAACAGTCATCAATAAAGGTAACAAAGTAGAGAGCATTGTTAAAAGATTTTACCTTCAATGGGCCACAAATGTCATAGAGCACAAACAAAAGCAACTCTAACTTCCTTGAAGGAGGATGCTTCTTAAATGACACTCTGGTTTGCTTACCAACCATGAAGTGAGAGCACCTCTCCAATTCTACACTCTTCAATCCTAGATGCATAACTTTTTTGGTTAAGCAATTTAACTCTTTTTCATTAATATGACTAAGCCTTCGATGCCACAAATTTGATACCTACATATCTAAGGCATTCACAATGTATCTAGCAACTGTAGTTTTTGTCCAATACAATTTAGATATTTTCTTTTCTTTGGCCACAACTAAATTGCCTTTAGTGAGCTTCCATTTTTCAAAACCAAAATGGTTATCATAACCTTCATCATCAAGCACCTGAACAAAGATTAAATTAAAACAGACATCTAGAGCATGTTTGACTCCTTTAACCAATAGCCTCACTCCCATGTTGGTTTGTAGACAAATGTCACCAATACTAGTCACCTTAAATATGCCATCATTACCCATCTTTAATGTTCCAATTTTACCCACATGCTCTCATATGATATAAGATTAATTGTGTCATAATCATAAAGAAGAACAAGATCATCACTGGTAACAGTAGTAACATGATCATTATCATCATCTTGACCTGCGCTTGTTCTCTTTTTTCCAAAACAATGCCTTTTAATATGCCCCATTTTGTGACAATAATGACACTCTAAATTCTTGTACCTAGACTTGGACTTACCCCTACTCTTCTCTCTACTACCCTTCGATTCATTTTTTTACTTCTCCCCCTATTTTCAGTGACAAGTATCTTAGATTGAGATGAAGAACCCTATGCCTTCCTTCTCATCTCTTCATTAAGAGCACCACTCTTTGCTATTTGCAAAGAGACAACACCATTAAGGGCTGAATTTGTAACTGAAACCTAAAATGTCTCCCAAGACTTAGGTAGAGTGTTCAAAAGCCATAGTCCCAAAACCTCATCATCAAACTTGATACCCATTCTTGACAGTTGATCTAGGAGCCCTTGAAATTCATTCAAGTGATCTAAAATAGAAGTCTTATCCTTATATCTCAAATTCATTAGACAATTTAGGAAATACAATTTATTGTTCCCTGACTTAGAGGCATATAAGGACTCAATCTTCTCGCATAAAGTTCTTACATGTGTCCCATTAGCAATATAATTATATACATTGTATTCTAAATATTGTCTAATAAAACCACACACCTATTGATGCTCAAAATCCCAATCCTCATCAGACTTGGGATCTGACTTCTGAATAGAAAACACAGGAAGATGTATATTCTTCACAAATAGCAAATCCTTCATCTTGGCCTTCCATAAATGATAATTAGTACCATTTAAACTGACCATCATGTTTCTATTTATCTCCATCATTCAAGCAAGTAAAACAACTCTAAAACCAACGGTCTGATACCACTTTGATGAGAAAAGCACCTCAATAACAATATGCAACGGAATTAAATTCCCTCAAATTGCAAGAATCAATGAGAAACAATCAAACAAATATATGGCAGTAATGAAATAACACAGATAAATCAAGTGACACCGAGATTTTAACGTGGAAAACCCCTCAATGCAATGGTAAAAACCACGAGTCGTCCAAAGAAACAGCTCCACTATGACCAAAATAGGAGTACAACAGAGTCTCAATCATGTGCACAAATTAGTGCTTATAACCAACTAAGAATCAAAGCAACAAAGCTTACAATATAGAATCAAGAAGATGAAAAAACACCAAAAACGTAGGCTCAAAGCGAACTGAATTGCTTTCACACCAAGCAACGAATTGACGATCCAACTGCTGAAAATAAAGAACCAGATGTTCCAAACTTTCTGACCAAATTTCAGCTCGATCCAACAGTTAACGAATTCTCAAGCACAATTTCAATCTGACTGCTCTATAAACATGCGAAATTGACTTTTGTCACCTGTTCTCTCACTAGTTGCTGCTCTAACTTGAATATCACTCCACTTTGTTACCCTAATCTAATCCCTCTCCACTTTACTAAGTGAGGCACATGATGGGCTTTTAATTTTGAGCCTTTTTCCACATAGGAAGAGAGCTCAAACCCAACAACAAACATACGTGAATGACTTTCTGATCTGAAATTGAAGAATCATAGAAAGGAAATGATGAGGAAGAAGCAAAGACGCAAATACTTTTTTTTAACCTATAAAGAACTGGGAGTGGAGGTGGAGCTGAAGTGGGAATTAAGATTGTATATGGATAGAGAGACGGCTCAGATGGAACAATTGGGCTCCACAACCTTCCTTCTTGGTCTGCCCGGTCTAACGAGCTCGTCTTGACATTCAAATTTACCCTCCTCGCTCCGCAAACGACTCTTTGGAATGTGTTACTGTTAGTCAGATCAAGGTGTTGTGTTCTCTTGGATTTCAGATTAACAAAAATGAGTAGACTCGGCTAGATTATATTTCATAAGCAGAGGATGGGAGACAGAGAACAAGCAATCTGCAAATCTAAGAACTACATGGCTGCAACATCTAAACTCATCTTTTTCATCTTAAGCTATGGATATTCTGTTTTTCCTTTGTCAATATTTCCAGAACTGTTCTGTTACTTCAAGCCAATTCTTGTAGGGTCTTGTGACGGGGTACATACGTATCTTGAATAAGCAATCCAATAAAGCATATTTCACGGGGACCAAAAAAACCCAAAAAAAAAAAAAAAGAAGGCTCCGCAATGTAATCTTTAAGTATGGAGAGTATGGACCATTAACTAAAACTTGGGTATGAAAAAATTATTCAATCAATAATAATAATCAACCAACCATTACCACTCATTTCATTCCCATTGATTTATTCCCATACCCCTTAACCAAGCACTCCCCTAGTTGCGGGGAAAGAGTGCAGAACAAACTAAACATCACATCAAATCAGACAAATACTTCGAAAATAATTGACTATCCAGTATTTATTTACACCATATGAACATTAAGACTCTCTAGCACAAGCCTATAAAAATCCTTGATTCCACAAATAAAGAAGGGATGAATGTCCCATAGACGATGGTCTACGCTGGCACATAAACATGCTCGCATTGGTCCTCCAGGTAGTAATATGCAGGATTCGGAAGCTTAAAAATGCGCTCTCCCAGTATCGGACCTGTTAAAGCATCCACTTGGCTGCTGATTATACTTGAGATACGAAACCCCTCTTTCTGCAATACTTCCCTTCGTCTATGAAAGTATCCATTGCTGCCCATTTGCATTTCTTCTTCTGATCTACAAGAAGTGGTGAAAATTTTAACTTGCTTTATAGGGTTTATCATATAAGAAAGCGAGCTCAATCCATTTTCTTTGCAGAATACCAAAATGTCATGTAATCTTTAAGGCTACCAGTAAATATTCCTCAAGAAAATTGGATGTTTTTAATGTGCATTTTTTTTTTGTCACACCAACAAAAATTGCTGGTCGACATAATCTGAACCATGCAGATATTGAACAAACAAGTAGGGATCCTGCAAACTCTCCCACAAATTGTATCCCTAAGCTCCCTGAATCAATTACCTGATTGCTTCCCAAAACATCCATAAACTCCGCAATCTGAAACTGCTATAACTTCCCTCGTGTCATAATTATAAGAAATGCATAATCTTTAATAGTTTATAGCCTCATACTAGTATATTAGAGGCTGCGAATTAGTGAATTAGAAGGGTCTGGAGAAGAAAACAAAACTAGGGAACCTTAAAGAATGACTAGATGTAGACAAAGTGCAGAAAGTATTACCTCATTATGATAAACAACCAACCACCGTATCCTGCAGTTGTAAGTTGCTCTATGGTGGCATTTCTTTCTTGCTCAGGCTTTTTTGAGAACAAAATCAAAGACCAACCTCTAGCTTGAAGTTTGGTGTATAATTGTAGAAAAAGCATTTGCTTCAAATGTTTCACCTCTTTGAAACAAACACTACAGAATCTGTATAAAAAGAGGAAGAAGGAGACCTTATACCTCACTTTTGAATATTAAATACTGACTCCGTGTATGATAACCAAAATTGATATTTGATGAAAGAACAAACCACAAGAAAACCATCAACTAACTTCAACATGCAATTTAGGAGACCCAGCATAGATCAACAATGTAAACAGCTACCAATAAAGTTTATGATCTAACATGGGAGCAGATGCTGAGAAGGCAAGCAACATGGTGAGGAATTTCAGGTAATTACCCATGTTGCAATAGATGTCTGTTACCGGAATCCAAAGGAAGAATATCATCTAAGTCCATCAACACCACATCTCGACTATCATCTGATGGCACAACACTGTCAAAGTATCTCTCAACCATCCACAAACTAACATTTAGATTTATTTTATATTGACCTTCCATTATTTGGTGTATAGCAAGATTTCTGCAAACTGCAGGGAAATCGTCTATCCCCAATCCGTTCAACTCCGCATGCTGCACAAAAAGCCTGCAGTATTTGTAGTCATCAATTGGTTTTTGGATCTCCACAACACCTTTATTGCTATTCTGACAGGATTGCAACATTATGGTTAAAGCAATCAGCAAGGTGATCAATAAAACTCCAACAGTTACAAGACCAGCTATAAAGATTGTAGCAGCAAAAGATGTCATGTAGAACCCAGACTCCACAACAAAATGGCTTCCAATCTCTGTACAAAGAAAGATAGCAAAATTAACGTTTCAATAAATTTGGACCAAAATAACATAAGAAGAAGTATTCTAATCCAAACTTAAAACATAGCAGAAGTCCACAAGTAAGAATCTTCAAAAGATTTGTCAACCAATTACATGCCAACTAACATGGGAAATGTATAATCAATTTTCAGAGATCTAATTTTGTATTGATGAAATGATACATCATATCCACGCTACAGATAATCCATGGTCAGTGTTGTTTCAGATAAAGCATAGCAACATGCACCAAAAAGCAGTGAATAGCAGCGTATGTATGGGTGTATATATGTTCATTTAGGATGCATTTGTGCATATCAACCAAAGGTTGACTGACCTTTGTATTAAAGCATCGGATCAAGGTTCAGCACACATGTCCCAGAGCCTTTCACAAAAAAATTTATGGTCCCAATGATATGGCGGGGTGTTTTCATCACTGAAGTTATAGATTGAATATGGACATCAAAAAGTGATGCTTACCAGAACCTCCCCTACTCGAGAGACTCTGAACAGAGTACTGCCTCTCCATTTGATGGGCGTAAGCTGACATAATATGTGTCTAACCAACAATAACCAGTTCAAGTAATCTGTTGAAATAAAGATCGCCCTTTCTTTTGGACGATTACAAACATCACCTGAAAAATGACAATACTGATTTAATGACAGAGAACCTTAAACTGGACCTTAGCACGAACCATGGAAACATCAAGAAACAACCTCCAGAGCAAGAATAACGTGCAAATGAATTGAGCATTCCAACCCCTACCAGCTCCGCATTTCTCCACTCCCAACCTGTCACATCCAACAAACACGCAAATTGGAGAAAGCTACAACTATATCACCATAATTCTCGTACTGATCCACATCATAATTCGCCCACAGAAAACAAAAGCATAATCAAACTTTGAATCCAAAAACCAAATGATCAGCTGGTTTTGAACTAAAAGGCATGAAAAGCCGAACTAGGTTCACACAAATCTTCCATCAGATCATGCCAATAAGACAACTTAAGTAAAGAAATCTCTAGAAAATCAAGAAGGAAAGACGCAATCTTTAAGACAATCTGGAGAAGTCTACCAGAGACATGCAAAACCGAGTCCAAGTAACTTCCTTGAAAAACTGAAACTAGGTATCTTATAAACAGAATTGCCAAATCACAGAACGAGAGTAAGAAACAACCTGGGAGCGCGGCTTGGAGGTATCAAAAAAGAAAAGTAGATAATTTATTCGAAGGAAGATGAAGAAGTAGACATTTTTCATTTTCATATTGACCAATTATACAAGCTGCTCCTGGATCCGTCCCAGAACGGGAAGTTTCCTCCCATCCCACACTAAGATCAAAATACCTTTCAGCCCACTGAAAGATCGCAGATTTTCAATTAGGGAACATTTGTTTCTATTTTTATTAAAATTCATATATTATATTTTTACTAAAAATTAGAGATAAATTAATTTTACAAACTATTTTTAATATCTTATAAATATTTATTTGTAATGTTAATAATTATTTATTAAAAAAATTATTTATTTATACACAATATTAACTTATACTTAGAATTATATACATAATATTTCAAAAAATTATTTAATAAATAAATATTTTAAAACTTATCTGTTTAAAGATATTTTAAATTTTAAAATAGCTTTATTACATAATTATCAATTTTGTAAATATTTTTTTTATTTTAAAACAAATTATATATAAAAATTTTAAATTAATTATAAAATAAAATAAAATAGATAATTATATTATATTATATTATTCATAATTATTACTGATAATATATGATTAAATATTTTATATTATTTAATAATAAAAATATATTAAGAGAATAAATAAAAAATGAAAAAACTAAAAGGAAAATAAAACTAGAAAACTCAACTAAAGGTGTAATTTATACATTCTAATTGATTATTCAGGTCGATAAAAATAAAAAGTTTCAAAATAAGATAGTATTAGTTTTTTAATTTCTAATTTTTGATGTAAAAAGATAACTAAATGAACTTAAATTTTTCAAAAAAAAAATGAAAAGTGTAGAGATTTTTAACTACTCCTTTTATTTTTATGTTATTGAAACAATATTTAATTATAAATTATATAGGAATACAATAATTTTCATTCAATAAAAGATATAATTTTTATTATTTTACTCATTTTAAAAATACTATCATTATTCAAAATTATCTAAAGATATTTTATAATATTTAAAATAAATTTATTATTATTTAACTAATTAACTACTAAAATAAAGTTGGAACAATCATACATCATGCTCAATAATTAATTACATAATGATATGTGTTAAATAACTTGATAAAAATTTAATAAATTTTTTTTTAATATTGAAAGGTGTGTCTTAAAGAATTTTAAATAATTAAAACTATAGAAAATGTTTGTATCTTACACCTTTTATATTACTAGCTAGGATCAATGATAACTTCAATAATGCAATGCTAACTTGAGATCTAAAAGTTATTACACCAATGATTTAACCATTCGTTTGGTGTATATCTAGAATGTCAAGGAGGATTTCTCCTAAAATTTATACCAGACTTCTGGCGACGATATAAATAAGTTCAAAAAAGCTTTTAAAAAACAAGATTATAAACTACCAAAATAATTAAATGTTTGTATCTTCCAATCCACTCCCATCCCATGTTCTACTAACTCTCTTTTACCATTTTCTCAACTTGTACAGTTTGGACTTTTGCCTTGAGTAACTTGCTTACTTCCATTCCACTTTCATGTTCCTGTTAACTGTCTTGTACTATTTTCTCAACTTCCGCATTTTGGACTTATGTCTTAAGTAACTTCCTGATTTTTAGCTCACTCCCTTCTATTCTCATAGGATTTGATAGTTTATGCACTACAAAATCTTCTTTTTTGACTTCCATACTCACCTCTTACGACTTCTGCAACCGTGGATTCTTCTTGCTATACTTCTTCCTCTTCTTCTAATTGATTCTGCTAAGATGAATGCCACTGGTGTATATCTTTAATTTCAACGTTTTCTAAAAGTCCCTGTAATTTTCCTAATTCCACTTCCTTTATAGGTTGTTAAAATTGAAGTAGGCTTTATTCCATCTCGGCCTCTCCTACCTTTCACAAGAATCAGGTAAAGAATTATCACATTTTAGTTTTTCTTTTAACCCAATAATTCTAACACTCAAACTTATATTTTTAGCAATGTAAAAGGTTATCCTCACCTTGATCATGAATACATTCTACTTCTTACTATTGGGACTCTCCCACTCATTGTTGATTCGCCCCCTTATTTAGGAAAAACAAATAAGTCAAAATTACCTTTGATATTCACTTTGTTTCAGGCCATTAAATCCCTAAAACTATAGCTTAGGAATGTAGACCAATGGGCTAAATAGGTAGACAATTTATACCTATCATTTCACTCGGTAAGGCCTCTTATATGTGTTTAATTATTGATAATCTTAATCATTTACTCTTAGCAATTATTGACATGAAAATAGTTAAGGTACTCACTTTAATTCATATATGATTCTAGGTGTACTTTGAAAGCGAATAAATTAAAGTGAGTCGAAATTACTACATTTAGGTTATTTTCTAAAGATCAAATTTTACTTGTATTTACAAAGCAAGAAAAAGAAAATCAGAGCAAGATGTGAACAAATTTAGCCCAAAAGAAAGCGAACCATAGTAGGTGGAAGCAAGGAGCGCAGGAGGATTTAAGAGGGGAGTAATGTTTATTCGTCCCATCATGCCACAGTAGAGAAGCTAAATGGCTCCCCAGGCCATTCAATAAAGATGATATAGAAATGGCTCTCTATAGCTTGAAAATAATACAATAAGGCCTAATCGAATCAATGTCTATTTTTCTAAAAAAATTCATGGCATCTAGTTGGAGGTCTAGTCTCAAAGGAAATCTTAGAAACTCCCTCAAAGGATAAAATGCTTAAGTAAGTGGACAAAATTTATTTTTGCCTTATTCCTAAGAATCCTAATCCTTTTGCCGTGCAAGATTATAGACCCACGTCTTCTTATAATGTGATATACTAGAGAATTTCTAAGATGTTGGCAGCTAGATTGAAAGTAATCCTAAGCTCAATCATTAATCCAATTTAAGTACCATTCATTCAAAACAATTCATCAAATGGATAGAGTTACATATCACAACAACATCCTATAACATTTTGTGAATAGAGAGCTAACATAATTATTCAATAAAGAAAAAAGGCTAAGGAAAATGGATCCCTTATCCTCTTATCTATTCGTAATTTTTATAGAAGCTCTATGAAAGCTAATTGGTAAGGACATCAATAATAAGGGATCCTTCAACTAGTACTATAAATGCAAAATGATAAAGATACGTCACTACTCATTTACAAATGATGTAATTCTCTTATACGGTGCTTATGCAAAGTTGGTAAGGACCCTGATAACAATTATGTAGAAGTTTAATGATATATTAGGGCTAGCAATCACGAACAACAAGATTTGTACCTATTTTTCATCATGTAATCCAAAGCTATACAATTAAATTTCGAACATTTTTGGCCTAGAACTTGAGAAACTACCATTTAAGTAACTTAGTATCCATATAATAACAAAAAAAGACTCATGTCCAAGGATTGTTAATCATTATTTAATTTCATTCATAGAATAGATGATAGTTAGATGAACAAAAACATTTTATATATAGGTATATTGTAATTCATTATTTCCATTCTCAATAATTTGACATGTATATTAGAGCCCTCACTTATACCTCCCTTGAAACCTAATCAAAGCCATTAAATTTTTTTCAAGAATTTTCTATTATTAAAAGAAGCTCACAATACTACTTAGGCCAAAATCAAGTAAACCAGTGTATGCACTCCAAAGGATGAAGTGTATTGGAAATCAACTATATCAAGGTAATAAGAAAATGCTAACGTTAAAATTAAGAATCTGGAAGCTATATTTATAAAAAAGAATCTATGTGGGTTTAATCGATGCATACACAATTTCTTAAAGGAGAAAACTTTTGGAAGTTCAAACCAAAAGCAAAAACCACATTAGTAATACTTTGAATGCTAAGGCTAAGGGAATGATTTAGCCTTTAAATCAAGTTCTTAATAAGGAATGAGAATTATACCTCATTTTTGGGAATAGATAAGGACCCCTCTATAAGCTCCCAAAATTAAACCATCTAATGCCTATACTTATACAGGATGCTAAAGTCAAAAAGAAATGATATAAGGGAAAAAAAAAATAGGAATGTTATCACTACGGCTTCACTTCTATAATGGAACAAATACTAGCAATTAACCTTAAGTCCACGAAGACAATTCAGTGATATGGCTAGCATACAATTCCATGATAGTTCACCGAAACATCTTGTTCGGAAATTTATAGACTCACTCTTCCAAAAATATCTTGGAAAACTTGACTCGACAAAACAGTTGCAATTCAAAAGCCTCTTTTATTCTCTTGCTTGCAACTGATAGAGATTTAGAACATTGGATAGGCTAAAAGGAATCCTAATTAATGGGTCTCACTTTCTCTATAATAAAGAATAAGAGAACATTAACCATTGTTGTTTCAAATGCAGTTACATATTAATCTTACAGAAGAGGAACAAGAGATTATTATCCACTTGTTCTTTAAATAAAATTACACACCAATCTTATGGAAGCAAGTACCAGACTTTTGTAATTGCCAATGCATTTAGGATGATTGGATAAGGATGATTGTGTTG
>JAOQMR010000211.1:15739576-15769824 GCA_027563865.1 Erythroxylum pelleterianum
CGGCCTATTGGATTGGACCTGGGCTGGTCGATCGGCCTATGTGAATGGATCTGGGCTGAAGACAGCCGACCCATCCAGTAGTCATTAAACGTGCTCGATCCTCCAGCTGTGGCTACCTCAACAACTAACTTTACTTTGGTCCAATCCTTATTCCGAGAATTTGGTTTAGCAATTACATCCATTTCTGTAATTCACTGCAGCTACAACCTATTTTTACGTAAATCTAATTTTCTGAACTCGAATGATGCACTTGTCAATAATTTGTAGTATCACAACTGTTATATGGCTGCATTAATTATATTGTATTTCACAATCTGTTGTAATTAATGTTGATCATTATCTTACAAATGAGTAGAATTAGAAAAACTGTCTTTCGAAAAATTCTTATGCTTCAATTTCTTTAAAGAAAAGTTAATAATAGATATAAGTTTTTTTTTTTTAGGGGAACAAACTGATTACACTACAAGTCTAGAGAAATTGATTCCCGATATATTTTCTAATAAGAGTACATGACAAGTTTTAGAAAGAAAACTAATTGGATCAACAAGTCTCGTCGTTTATGAAGAATCAATCAACCTGGTAATTTAATCTCAATTTCAATATACCAAACGAAAAAAATAGAATTTTTAGTACTTCAGAGTCCAAACCAAACAGATCTGGTGTTAAACTATTATGAGTTTTGGGTAAAATGCGAGAACCGTTGAAGTTGATTTCTGTGTCTTATCTGTTCATTTCCTCCTCGTCAATAGAAAGAACCGCAAATGCTTATGTAACTGACATGCTTATGGAAGGAAAATAAGTTACATCCATAAGAACCGGATCCTCTTTCTAACCTTATTATGCGTCCAGTTAAAAAAAGTTACCGTTGTCACGGCTGTGCACTTGTGTCATGCTCGTGAGTTCACAAACGTGACATGTGAGTATTTTTACTTTTTTATTATTTTTATTTTAATTATACTCCTATTAGTTTAATAAAAATTAAATTAAATTTTAATTATACTACTATTAAGTTTATAAAAAATTAAAATTAAAATGATAAAAATAGAAAAACAAAATAATTATATTTATTTTGGTTTGTAATTGTGTCAAAGACGTGACATTTATGTTAGCCTATGACACATTTTCACTTTTTTATTTTTTATTATTTAAATAAAATTTTTAAGATAAAAATTGATTAATTTATTAAAATTGGTTAATTAATTTATAAATTATATAAAAATATTAAATTAAATTTAAATTTTGATTTATATATAAATAACTAATTTTATCAAATATCTTTAATAAACATGTCATGTTATTCGCTAGTCAAATTAACTGATATAATCATCTATCAGTTAACAACTGATAGATAGCTAATGCAATCAGCTGATTGCCAAACATGACTTTTATTAAACACAAACACACAAATTCTGTCATTTAAAACATTGCATTTTGTAAATAAAGAGAAACTTCTTTTGAGCTAAGATTAACTAAAGAAATGGTTATGAGTTCACGTGACAAACAGGTTAATGATGAATATAACATAACTAATTAGAATATTGGATTGGATACAAATCGAATGAATTGAGTTTAAATGTGTTTTAAGCTATTTTCTTCTTGTGGTACCCTATTAAGGATGATTAATAGATAGTAACAACTAAGTAAAAAGCTAAACTTTAAACATTTAATACTAGTTTGACAATCAACTGATTACATTAGCTAATTTGACCAGTGGATATAACGCTAGCTGTTTATTAAAGATGTTTGATAAGATTAGTTGTTTATGTATAAAATGACTTATAAGGACATGACTTTAAAAAAATTATAAGGACATGAATATTATATCTTAGTATTTTTTTTGAATATTTTCATAAGAATTAAGAATTTAGACATTTATCTTTACAAAAATATAAGTTTAGAAATCTAATAAAAAACATAGATCATATAGTAATAAAAAGTTGATTAATTTTTAAATTTAAATTTAATTTAATATTTTATTTATTAATTAATTTTTAAATTTAATTTAATATTTTTTAATTTATAAATTAATTAAAAAAATTTAGTAAATTAATAAATTAAAATAAGTTGTTAAAATTAAAATAAATTTTTCACATATATAATACATTGTATAATTTATTTGCATTTCACAAGCATTCTCTGTAGAAAAAACTTTATCATAAATATACAAGATGTTTAATATTACATTAATATGTATGCTGGTTAATATAATAATAATAATAATAATAATAATAATAATAATAATCAAAAATTTAAATTTGAATTTAAATTAATATTTTTCTATAATTTATAAATTAATTAAACAATTTTAATAAATTAATCAAATTTTAAAATGTAAATTTTTATCTTAAAAGTTATATTTAAAAAATTAAAATTAAAATAATAAAAAACAAAAATGAAAATATGTGTCTGACACAAATAAAAACCAAAATAAATGGGCAAAAGTGTCACCCTGTGACAATGTAAATAATTTTGTTATCATTTTAATTTTAATTTTTTATAAAATTAATAATAGTATAATTAAAATTAAAATTTAAAAAATAAAAAATAAAAGATAAAAAAGATTCATGGAGTGACTTGTGCCACTCCTATATTGATATATATATTACGGGACTTGTGTCACTCCTATGATATATATATTACGGGCGTGACACGTATGTTTTAAGTGAGTAAGTAAGCTTAAAATGTAAGTAAATACGACTATACAGAATTAAAATCCGTACAACTCTCACTTTTTAGCCACAATTGTTGACCTTGCCCTCGAACAAATTAAAAGCGAGTTGTGCTGAGTTTTTGAGTATTCCACGGGTGTTCTTGTACTGAATATAATAAAAAGGGTTTCTTAATTAGTGGCAAAAAACCAAGTCATTTATTAACAAAGTGGCTGGATGTATGCATGCCAACCAAATTACGAGATGTCATTATGGTTTCATCTTTAGTGAGTTTTCTTTTTTCACTTTCATTCATCAATTACATAAAGAAACCAACAAATTATAAGTTGGAATATGATCACACAAAATAGCAAGGTGGAAGAAGAGAGAAGCTATCAAATAATGAGAACTTGACATATGCCTTTCTCGCTCTCTGCAGAAGGTGAAAATTGATAAGGTAGGTTATCATCAACTTGCTTATAAGTTGAATTAGTTTAGTCTTTTTCTTTCTTGACTAAGGTCTCTAAACAGATCGGTGATTTTCAAAGATAGAAGCAGACCTTCGGCATACCAACCCACTCTTTTTAACGTTCTTCAAGAAGACATCTCTCGTGAGAGGAAGAGAAATATTCCAATTTCCGAGCATGCTTCGAAAGCAAAATCCAACAGATTAAGCATAGAGAAATAAAACAATGGTTATTATGAGCACGCAGAGGAGAATGTTGAAGAGCTTGTACCACATTTAAACCAACGAAAAACCACCACCATTTTTTTTTTTTGGACAAACTTGCCTGTTACTCCCCAACTTAATTATCACCCTCCATGTTAGACCTAATAGTAATTCCCCAAATCATTTGCAGCTATTTCTAAAGATCAGAAGCTTGTTTACAGGAACTTAATCGCAGATCCAATGGAGGATGATCCATTTCCGTACTGCACGTGTAAGAAAAAGCATGAGCTTCCTTGCATTCATTTCTGCGCAATTTAAGCTTTTCTGATTCAGAATCGCCGAAGGAGTTTACCGGGAAAAGTTGAAGCGTCTCGAGTACTCGTTCCGGCTCAGACCCCAAATGTAGCTCAGAATAATCTGCAGAGAATGTAACAAATATAAGAATTTAGTTAGAACTTATGATACATATACTTCTACGTCATGCATAACTGCAGATCTTTTTCGATCTTTCTCCAAGGACTGTAAACGGAAGGATTTTATAGTAAAAGTTGCATGTACGCTAGAACAGTAATCATGATCACATCGATGAAGATATATAGTGCAAACTTACACCTAGCAGACGATGAGAAAATATCTTGTCTTCGAATGACATTTTTTTCGCCAACAGAAACTCTACGTCGCTTCTGTCTTTCCCTTGCTTTATGGTTCTGAAACCAGTAGAAAACATTCTTGCTCTCAATCTTCCCATACAAACTAAGTTGAGATGAGATCTTTTGGATCTGATCAGTACTGGGGGTTCTCAGTCCAGACCTGAACAAATCAGTCAGAACTTTAACCTGTTCGGTAGTAGGGTTCCAACGACCGCATTTAGTCCCTGTGCCAGCATTATTGCCGCCGCCTCCACCACCACGAACATTTCCTGCTTTTGCAATAAAAAAGCCTGACATCCTCTCTTCCATTACCAGAGCTTCAGATGGTAGGTCGTCTTTTTGACTTTTTGTACAAGTCCCCCGCTCTCTCTCCCTGGAGTTCTCTCCTTCTCTTAAGAGATAAGAACCCCGTGTGCATATATAATGGAATGCACTGGCAGTTATTTTATTACTTAAAAAAAGTTCTCTTTTCATTATTTTTGTACTTAACTTCTTTTATTTAAATGGGAATCAAAGGATTGCGGAACCAACTTCTTAATTTGTTTATATCAATCTGTTTTTTTTTTAAGTCATTCATATTTAAACTAGCCTCTGTTGAATCGAATAAATCCCAAGACAAAGCTATTGCCCATTTTATATCAATCTGCTTTGATTCTAGGGATTGTGAGATTTAATTGTTTGTGAGGATTTGATCATGCTCGGTTTTTTGTGCATTTGAAGGTGAAAGAGACATTAGGAAAAGCTGCCACTGTTCAAAGTATTGGTCGGCAAGCGCACAAGAAGTGAGTTTCACTAGCTACTTAATGAATTAGTTAATTTGCTCTTTTCTAATAAATGAGTCTTGTTATTCAATTCGCCATCTTTTGAGCATCTCCACATATTGATACATGGGATGAGACTATTTGTGCTTATCAGTAAAGTATGCCCTAGTGTTTCATAGGGTTAACCCAATGATTTTCTGTTTTGTATGTCACGGTAGGTTAATGTAGTGAGATGACACACTCATCAGAGAAATCCTCTAGGCGAAAGTTTTGTTTTGAAATTTGATGTCAGCTACAAGACATGAGAAGAATTTTGTTTCAACTAGCTATCTTGGATTGATAATCCGCGTGAACGAAAAACGATTTAAAAGTTGGATTTTAGTATCTGGCCAGTAGTTATACATGGCTTTGCAGTTTATGAGTTTTTTTAGTATAGACTAGGGAATATGTCCAGCAGAAGCAGGACATGGGGAGCAATCCAAATTGCAGGTTTTTAAACTAGTGGGTTTCTGCTAAAGAACACAAAGAGTAGTTCCGGGTTCCGTTGATTTTCTAATGTAGCAAACAAGATGGAAGGAAGAGAAAGTCAATGTTCATCTTGTCTGGCCTTGATTGGACGTTGTGATCGCATGTACTGACATGGATACTCAAGTAGGTTGACTATGTTTACATCTATCTAACAGTCAAATAATGTGTTGGGTTATGCCTCCTTTTAAGGACGTGGGAACAAAAACTAGAAGACAGTAAAGCCACCGAGTTGAGATTTTGGGAAAGGCAACCCACGGCCAACCAAAAGGGAAACAGATTGTTTTTCTTATGTCATGTTTTTGTGGTCATCTGCCTGACTTTATTAGATATTGGTTGATTTTATCGGGGAACTTAAAGCAAAAGGCCGTTTTAAGGTGGGTGATTCAAAAAGTTTGTGAACGTTTTGTACTTTAGGGATTGTCTTACCGTGGGAATTAAAAATTAATCATCCTTATACTGTGTTTATTCTTAGAAATATGTTCTGCTAATTGAGTATGATACTCCACCATTGGGCGATAGTCCAGTACAGTAACATAACCATGCAACAATCATCGTTATCTACTAGACGAAGACTTGCTACGACAACAGATTAAATAGCTCTTGCCCAGGTCCGAGGAAATCATTGTTCAACAAGTGCCAGTGGAACAGATAAGATTAGTAACAAGTGACAATGGAACAGATAATAAACTGTTAGGTTTAACAAAAGAAAGCTAACCTAATAGAGAAATGCTGGGTTGACTTTCGAATCCCACTATAATTTTGAGTAACTCTCCTTCCCTCCAGTCTCTCCGCTTTCTGCTACACGCTTTGTTTCTCTAATCAGGTCCAACACAACACTAGTCTAAGTTTAGGCTCACTTCCACTTTTGTTTTACATACTTCGTCGATTCCCGAGGATGCTGTATAAATAACTGCAGGCTGAGGTGTTCTAACTCCTAGGTAATTTTGATTTGGGCACATTTTCCATTTCGTCCCATCGATGGAGATAAATATGAGGTTTGCTAGGTCTACGTCCGACAAGTTAAGAACAAAAAATTGATATTCAATGAGAAACTATAAAGTTATGCATAGAAGAGAAAAAAAAAGAGGGAGGGTACGCGTGAAATCTACCAAAGAACAGGAAATTTGCTCAGGCCAGCTCCTGAATTCCGTCCACCTTTTTCTAGTTTTTGCTAATAGTGGAAGCTCTCCCAACACTCTCACGGACACGACGCCAACTCTATTCTCTTCTCAACTCTCAGCCCATTCGTGGCAGCAATTACAACAGTGATGGACACGACACAGCTGGCACCAACAACATTTTTTTAACAGTATATTTGATAGACTGAAATAATCATTCTATTTCTGATATTAAGTTATTCTTTTATTCGGTCGAAGAAAATATACATAATATATAAAAGAGTTTATTTATTTCTTAAATTTGAAGAATAAATAAACTCGTCACATCTTCTATCTTTGTCTATTTCAAGTAAGTGCATGTTAGATAAAAATGTCTTTAAAAAAATTCACACAATTATTTAGCAATAATAATAATAATAATAAATTAATAAAAATAATAAAATTACTATTATTATTAATAATAATAAGGATGATGATGATGATGATGATGATAGTGGCGACAACTTGGATATTTTATTCTTTTGGTTAATCATTCCTTGGTCATTCTATATTTTTAAACTAAACATTGACATTATATTATTATTGTTGTGAAAATTGACCGGATTAGAACAGGTTCGCAGCTAATAGTACTGAAGGAATAGTAATAAACACATAAATTTTATGTGAAAAACTCCCAAATTAGGTTAAAAACTACGGGCAACGATAAAAGACTTTTACTACTGAGAAAATTGGAGAATTACAAAGAAAAACTAGACCAAAAATATATAGAATATTTTTGTATTTCTCTTTCTCTCTCTTTTCTCTCTCACCTCACTCTCCCTTTTTCTCTTCTGCTTGCTTGCTTCTCTTGGTTCATATCCTGCCTATTTATAGGCAGGAGAAGACAGATATGGTTGGCCAAATGGTATATTAGGCACCAAAAAATTAGTGCCTAACTTGCCTACCAAGTTTGACAGCCAACCAAGTTTGACAATTCTCCCCCTTGAAGATTTGATTGATAATCAATCATATCTTCACACCATTCTTTCTACCTTGCTGCTTCATGTTGCTTACGTCTCTGTCAGGCTACACGAGGATCGATACCATATAAACTTGTTACCATTGATTATTTTTGTCATAAAATCTGCCAAGTTCTCCTTTGTATGAATTTTCTGCATGTCCACCGTTCCTTCTTCCACTTTCTCACGAACGAAGTGATATTGAACTAGGATGTGTTTTGTCTTTGAATAAAATGATGGATTCTTGGCAAGATGCAAAGCATTCTGACTGTCACAATATAGAGTAATATTATCTTGCTTATTCCCAACTTCTTCCAACAACATCTTCAACCACCTGGTTCTTTACTAGCTTGTGTAGCTGCTACATATTCTGCTTCTGTTGTTGACGTAGCCACAACTGACTGCAGTTTTGAAACCCAGCTCACAACTCCTTTAGCTAGTGTAAACACATATCCTGTAGTGGATTTACTTTTATCAAGATCACCTGCATAATCAGCATCAACATATCCTTTGACAGTAAAATCTGATCCTCCATAACATAATGCAACATTTGAGGCTCCTTTGATATATTTGAGAATCCTTTTAACAGTATTCCAATGCTCTTGACTAGGATTCTCCATGTATCTACTAACTACTCCCACTGCATGTGCAATGTCTGGTCTTGTACAAATCATAGCGAACATTAAGCTCCCCACTACTAATGTATACGGCACTCGAGACATCTTCATCCTCTCTTCTTCATTACTAGGACTCATACTTGAGGATAACTTGAAATTAACAGGAAGAGAGGTATAAATTGACTTACAATTTTACATGTTGAATTGCCACAAGATCTTCTTCAAATAATTCTTCTGAGAAACCCAAATCTTCCTGTTATTTCTGTCTTGGTGAATTTGCATCCCTAGAATCTTGTTTGCCGGTCCCAAGTCCTTCATTTCAAATTCCCTAGCCAATTGTGCCTTCAATTCTTTGATACGATCATTATTGGGGTCTGCTACTAACATGTCGTCTATATACAGCAGTAAGACTATAAAATCATCTTCCTCAAACCTCTTGAAGTATACACAAGGGTCTACATTCAGTCTTTTGTATTCAAAGCTCATAATGAAGGAATCAAATCTTTTGTACCAACACCTTGGCGCCTGCTTTAAACCATATAGAGATTTGTTCAACCTGCAAATTAAGTTCTATTTACCTTTTTCTTCAAAACCTTCTAATTGGAGCATATAAATTTCATCTTCAAGATCTCCATGAAGAAATGCAGTTTTCACATTTAACTGCTTAAGATGCAAGTCAAATATAACACTCATTGCCAGAACTATTCGAACTGTAGTGAGTCAAACCACAGGAGAAAATATTTCGTTAAAATCAATATCTTCTTTCTGAGCATATCCTTTTACCACCAATCTAGCACGATATCGCTCTACTTGATCATCACCACTCCGCTTGATCTTGTAAACCCATTTATTGCCAATAGGTTTTCTTCCTAGCGGTAGTGATACCAGTTCCCATGTCTTATTCTTATACAGAGCTGGTCTCTGAGAATCTGGAACATCATATTCAACTGGTTCTTGCTCCTCGTGCTCTGGTGCAGCTTCAGAAGAATCATTTTGATCAACTTCTCTATCTACTTGTACTATTGTAGTCTTTGGATTCTCTTGTACAGTGCCAACATTTTCTGCTTGCTCTTGATCCTTATCTTTCATGAAGATAACATCCTTGCTGATAACAATCTTGTGGGCAGTGGGATCTCGCAAACAATATCCCTTCACACCTTTAACATACCCTAAGAAAATGCATCTTCTGGATTTTGGATCCAACTTTGTAGTTTCTTAGGCATTGAACATCACATAGGCAGGACTTCCAAATATATGGAGGTTGAAATAATCCACTATTTACCAGTTCACATCTCCATCTGTGTCTTCAACTCAATTGCAGTCGATGGAGCTCGATTCACTACATAACAGGCAGTATTGACTGCTTCTGCCCAGAATTTCTTATCTAAGCTTGCAGTTCTCATCATCGCTCTTGTTCTTTCCAACAGAGTTCTATTCATCCGCTCTGCTCCACCATTATGTTGAGGAGTGTATGCCATCGTGAACTGCCTTTTGATGCCTTCTTGCTTGCAGAATTCATCAAATTCTTTTGCAGTATATTCACCTTCATTATTTGAGTGCAAACACTTGATCTTCTTACCAGATTCGAGTTCCACCTGCGCTTTGTAACATTTGAAAGTTGGAAACATATCTGCCTTTCTCTTGATAGGAAACACCCAACATCTTCTCGAATAATCATAAATGAATGATACAAAAAAATTTGCTCATTCTAGGGACTTAACTGGTGCTTGCCATACATTAGAGTGAATCAATTCTAGAATTTCTTTGCTTGTGAACTTTGATGTGTTGAACTTCAAACGATGTTGCTTACTTACAATGCAATGCTCACAGAAGGGTAGTGATACCTTTGTGAGGCCTGGAAGTAAATTCTTCTCTACAAGTATCTTCATTCCTTGTTCTAACATATGTCCAAGCTTTCTATGCCAAGTCATTGCAGATTTGTGGTCTGGACTAGTCACCGCAACGGATGCCTCTCCTTCTTGCAAAGTTACTCCCTTCAGTATGTATAGATTTGCAACAATTTTTTCTGCTTTCATAAATACCAGCGCTCCTTTAATCACTTTCATGATCTTGTTTTGAATCTCCAATTTGAAACCGAGATCATCTAGTTATTCTACAGACAACAAATTCTTCTTCAGGCCCTCCATATGCCGCACTTTGTCAATGGTCTGAGTTGTCCCATCATATATCTTTAACTTGATGATGTCGATACCAACGATCTTTAGATCTTGATCATTACATCTATACACAGATCCCTCAAAGACAGATTCATCCTGATAGAACCATTCTCTTCGAGAGGTCATATGAAAAGTTGCTGCTGAATCAAAAAGTCATACATTAACATATCTTCTCTTACCTCCAATAGTCGTTTCCGCTTCACAGACCATTGCACCTCCATCATCTGAAGTATTTGCCTCATTTTCTTGAGGATAGAATCTTTCTTATTCAGATTCCAACAATCCTTCTGCAGGTGTCCTTTCTTGCCACAATTGTAACACTTGAAATTCTTCTTTCTCCTAGATTTTGATCTATCATGACTATGACTCGCACTTGAGCCACGTTCCATTGGTCTTCCTCTCATCACCGTCAAGGCCTCTGCTTGTTGTGAAGTTGCTAGCCTGCCTTCCTTACTTTTTCATTGACTCTCTTCTTCCAGAATAGCAACTGCAAATAGAGTGTCTGTGTTGTTTGTTAAATTAATGATGAGTTGATCATACGAATCTGGTAGACTTTGAAGAAAAAGTTCCGCACGTTCACTTATCTCTATTGTATTCCCCAATGATAAGAGTTAGGAAAATAGAGTATTTAAAGTATTTAAGTGCTCCTTCATTGAGGTGGATTCCGTCATGCGTAAAGTGTACAATTTCCTCTTCAGAAAAATTTTGTTGTGGAATGATTTGGCCTCGTACAATTTTGTGAGATGATCCCATATTTCCTTTGCAGTCTTCTTTTCCTTTATGCTGGATAATACTCCATTAGCTAAAGCTAGGTGAAGATTAGCTACAGCATTCTGATCCACCTCGTTCCATTTTTCATTTGTGACTCCAGCTGGCCGTTCACTAATGGTCGCCAGGCAATTATCTTTCCTCAAGATTGCCTTTATCTTTAACTTCCACAATGAGAAATTACTCCCATTGAAATTTTTAATCTCAAATTTTGTTTTCATTTCTTCTATTACGAACATAATTTAGCTCTCACTATTTTACGTGATCAGTACCCGTATATATGAATAGTACTGTATATGTGAATAGTATAATATAAGTGAATAATAATGTACACGTGAATTGTATCGTATATGTGAATAGTACTGTATACATGACTTACATTAATTGCACAGTATAATGCAAAAATAAATGAATGAACAGTTATCACCTTTTGGTTATTATTCACCGACTTTCATTGTGCTCACCGAAACTTCGAAGGATTATGCCCAAAAATTTGTCATAATTTTCTGACCTCACTCTGATACCACTTGTTGTGAAAATTAACCGGATTAGAGCAGGTTCGTAGCTAAATAGGACTGAGAGAATAGTAATGAACACAGATTTTATGTAGAAAACTCCCAAATTAGGGTAAAAACCACGGGCAAGGATAGAAGACTTTTACTATTGTGAAAACTGGAGAATTACAAGAAAAAACTAGACCAAAAATATACAAATATTTTTGTATCTCTCTTTCTCTCTCACTTCAATTTCCCTTTTTCTCCTCTGCTTGCTTGCAAACTGGAGAATTACAAAGAAAAACTAGACAAAAAATATACAAATATTTTTGTATCTCTCTTTCTCTCTCTCTTTTCTCTCTTACCTTACTCTCCCTTTTTCTCTTCTGATTGCTTGCTTCTCTTGGTTCATATCCTACGCAGAATTGGCCAACCATACTTTTGGCATATTAGGCATCAAAAAATCGGTGCCTAACTTGCCTACCAAGTTTGACAGCCAACTAAGTTTGACAATTATTAGAAATTTTTAAGAATAAATCAAACTAAATAATACTTATTCTATTTCATTTCTTATCCATTTTATTCCTAAAGAATTACCAATCCATTTCTTATTTATTCTAGTAGGTTAATCATACACCCGCTAAGTGATGAATCTTCTCGTTTCCTTTGTTTGTTTGTTAATGTATACGTGATCCGTTCGAGCTTATGACCATATTATGATATTTGAGTATTACTAATTTAAAGACTGTAATAAACGAATATTTAAATGCACGTAATAAAGAGCATAACTAAGTTCTTTACAAAATCAAGCGTAGGTCTGAATTAAGAGGTTGTGGATGGAATCTAATCCCTACTGTATTGTTATTAATTTATTTAAGGATTTACTCCACTCACATGCTCAAAGCACCCAATGATCTCTCCATCCCACCTCAAATCACTTAGATTACATGCGCAATACTTAAATTATGCTCGTGGTTTACACCATATCTTTTTATTCTCATATAAAATATGAGAAATGTTAACATTTTTAACCTTGTTAGTTTTTATTCAATAAATTATTATGCTATATAATAACAATATTATTATACTTAAATATTTTAAGCAAAATCAAATTATATACGAATTAAACATAATTTACAATTTATAATAGCCTTTTCTTATGGAAAAATGATTGTTATCCTCTTTTTTTCTTATTGCAATTTCATGTTCTATATGACTATCATCTTTCTTTTTCTTTTTCTATATATAATTCTTATATTTTGGTACTCTTTCTTATGTAATTCTTTCAAGGGGATTAGATATTTTAAATAATTGGCGTAGACTAAATTCATGTTAGTTTTATGAGATTGATCTCAACTTGGCAGGCACGTAAAAAAGAATACTAACAGGTCGAGATTTTTCCCGATAAAGACACTTCGACACTAAGTATGCAAAAGAATCACTAATATGCTTAATGAAAGAGATTTTGAGAACTTACCTTGAGATATCTCCTTTATATAGACAACCTCTAGCTAATCCGAGTAGAGTTAAACTCAACATCTACTAGACAGCTTCATTAGTATTTGATTAAGACTTCACTCTTCCCGTGACTAAATCCCACTTTAATTAGCTACCCTTCTTAGGCATTTAGAGCTCTCATGTGAATCTACAACATGCAACTTTGTAGAAGGTTGGTGGACCAATTAGACTAGCACAAGCCTACTTCATATCCTCAATAGGCATGTATCATTTGCCCCTAGTTCTTTATTGAAACTTTAATTCTTGAGAATGAAACTTCCATTCTTCAAGTCTTCAAAGATGGTTAGTTAATCAAAGTGCTCTTTAAACAACTTCAAAATCATACATTAATCAATCATAAATGTGTTAGAAGTCTACGTAAGATGAGTGTAGTTAAGTCGATGCTAAACTAATAGGTCTATTGAAGACATGTGCAAAGGTGACATTGAATAAAACCAAATTGCTCTAGTTAAGTAGACCTGCTTTAATGAATTACCTATCATGTCCAATAACTCTCATATGCTTTTACTTTGACAAGCCTACCTATGATGGATTGTCAACCATCTTATGTGCCACTTTGTTCTTTTTGACAAGTCTTTAAGAGTTATAGATGACTTAATAGAGTAAGAATCATATCTAATGACCAATAAGAGGTCGACTAAATGTTTACCACAAATCATCTTTGGAACCTTTAATTCTTTTATAATTCCTTTGATATGCATGATTGAGGTAGGTTAAAGTTTTAATAGGCACTATAACAAATATGACTATTAACTATGTTACTTTTTGCTACGACTTGAAATTCGTAGTTAATAGTAAGTATTTAGCTACGGTTTGAATTTCATAGCTAATAGTAGCATTTAGCTATGGATTTTGTAAATTGTAGCCTATTGAAGCAATACTCTACAAATAAATAGTTAGTGTATTTTTTTTGAAGACTATTAGTTATGTTTATTTTTACAACATAACGGTCCAAGCTCCTTTTCCAACTATGAAAAACGTCGCTATTATTACTGTTATAATTGTCCAAGCTCCTTTTCCAAAATAGATATGTAGATATAGAACGTTTAAAACGTCCTTACTTTAATTCTTGGAAACAAGACACATTGTTAATAGGCCGCTTCACTTCAGTTCATTCGAGTTGAATTAATAGAGGATTTGGTTGATTTCAGTGTTATTATTGATGAATATTATGTATGCCTCATATATATAAGTTTTTAATTTTAAAGTATTTCTTAGAAGTCCTTAAGTGTAGTACCCCACTCCCGCAAGACTCGAACCCGACATCAGTGGTGATATCCGAGTTCGTGCCCCACGAGGGTGGCGTGCTAAAGCACTCAATCGCTCACTCAGTCAGAAATCGGTTCTTCTTCACCATTCATATGCTTTACACCTTTTCCCTCAAATGTTTCAAAGTATTCTTTTAACTGTTCGACTACATTCAAGATCTCATCCATGATCATCATTACCATTTGATCTGATTTTACTTGGATTACTCAAATTTTCAACTTCATGATGCTGTCGGGGCATCGATATCTCCAACAGACATAACCCAAATTTCCTTATATCCAAAAATTAATTCTTACCATCTCTTAAGTGACTAATTCCTCAATGAAGATAACATTATCTCATGTCATTTTCAAAGTCCGAAGACGAATCTCTCCTTCATACACGAAAATACTGCACCAAATTCTTAACTTCGTGTCCACTTTTGAGATTCTTAGAGACAGAATTGAATTTCGATGTCTTCATATGAAATGTATCCATATATCTCTAGTTTAATCCAAATCAAGAATCATCTTGTTTGGATGACTAGGGAAAACATTGTGGCTAAAAGACTGCAACATACTCAGTCAATATTTTCTAGATCACTACCAATCTTGTTTCTACATCTTTCCTTATCTCCACTCATACCAAGATCACCCTTTCTATTTCTTCTACTCCTTATTTTCAATAAAACCACATTTAATAGCATTTATACCCGAAAGTTGTCAATGAAACCATGTACCACTCTTTATGCGAAAACATTCAATATTTATATGTATGCTAACATGAAGCATGAGCAAGAAAAATGCATTGTCTTACTTTCTCTTTGAGCTCACATATACTGGACTTTCGGGTCCTAATCATTAATATGGGGACGGGATGTTACATTAAGTGAACATGACTTATTATACAATTATCTGACATGATGTATCCATTTCTAGAATATAAAGGTAAATACATAAGCGTGTTGGTTTGGTGGGGCATTTTTCAAAAGAGGATGTAGCTTGAAATAAGGACATATTAGAACTCATGTTGATGTATAGATGGAACCAATATGGTGTGTCAAATGCTCATGTCTACGTGCAAACAAAAAAAGTGAAATATATGGTGTGTCAATGTTCGGTCAAAGAATAAATTACTTGAATTGAGCCTCGAGTCAGATACACTCAAATTGGGTCATACAGATGTGTATTCCCATTCTCATTTTTTAGCATTTTAAAATACCAATTGTTTCTTTTAATTATTCTATTTTTCATGTTTCAATGGTTCATTAAAACTAAATTTTATATGGATATTATTTTGCAGAGAGAAAAGCATTTGGTGTCAGAAAATGAGGGAAAAAATAACAAGATTCATTTGAAGCCTATCAGACAGTTCCATACCTGGACAATTGGTGAATTTTTTTTTGTCTATATCATTTGACATAGTTTTACATATTAAAGAAAGGTATAAGAACTTATAAATTATCGAATCAATCAAAAGACTTCATGTATGCAGGTGAATTATTTTTCTTTTTAGGAAATTCTAATGTCTTTTGATTTTGCAATTCATAGAGTAGTGTTGTTGGAGTGCTTGTTGTCTAATTTTCATTTTCTTTTATCTTTATACTAAGCAATCTCTTATTGCAGCCTTAGGATCGATTTAATTTGTGTCAAATGTTGCATTTGCTTACTTCGTGTTGAACAAAATGATCACGATCAAGTATGTTAAAAAAACTTAAAGTTAGCTGATTTTAAAACTTTAAAATTGTTCAGAATTTCATTGTAGTCATATACTCAATTATGTCAAGTCAATAATAAAAGATTAATAATGATAGTAAGATTCACAAGATTTGGAGCAAGTTATTTTTTTTTCTCATTTTCCTCCTATAAAGAAATTTCAACAAGAGAGCTTCACTTTAAAAATTATAGAGGTCATTTTCCAAAGACTTTCTACTTTGTTATACCTTTCCATCTGAAGGCCAAATCTATGATGCCAATTCTTATCGATAAGGGTGAGTTTTGGAGCAATTGGTAAAGTTACTCCTTTATGACCATAAGATCACAGGTTCAAATCACAAAAATAGAGTCTTTGTAAATGTACAATGGAAAGGTTGCGTATATTATGTGTAAAACCTCGAAACTTTCCTTTCATTGAATAAAAAATTTCATATTCGATGAATAGTATTTTTATATTAACAGTAAATTTTAGTGAAACCTAACATCAAAATAATGAAAAATATCTGGAACAAGTATTAAAGTTTAATGATACTAAAATGGATCGAAAATAAGTCCTATAGGATGGATTTTGGGAGTTTGGAAAGTTTAGGACTAAAATGCCCTTTTTGGAAAGTAATGGTTATTAATGATTTAAAACCCATTCAAAAAATTTTAAAGCATCCAATCAATAAGAATTGACCCTAATTAGAGTATTTCATGGTCAATTTGAAAATAAGACGGTTATGGAATATTTTTAGGATTTAATTCGATTAGTTGGTCAATGCATTAAAGGGCAATTTAGTCTTTTTTACTAATTAAGGGCAATTTGGTCTTTTTACATGATATTAGTGGATTGATGAGTTGTTAGAGATGACCAATGAGGTGATGACATGTGTTTGATGAGTCATTAGTGATGACAAATATGAAGGTGACATGTGTAATCCATTAAATGAGCACAGAAAGCAAAACTTAAGACATTTTGCTTCATTCTTTCAACATACACGTGACAGTGAAACCAAAAGAAGAAAAATAAGAGAAGAAAGAGTGAAGTTTTGGCTAAGGAGAGAATAAGGAGGGTATAGTTGATTTTTGATGGATTTTGGAGCATGAATTGAAGTCCTTTAATTAAAGGATTAGTAAGCATATTCTCAGTCCTCAAATGCTCTACCTCAATGTCACCTTTTTGTATCAACTCCTTTATGGTCAAGTATTTGACCCCCAAATGCTTAGATCCTATGATATTCTTATTGTTTTTCCTAAACAACACTATAGTAAGACTATCATAATACAACTAAATGGGTCTAGCCATTGAATCATCCACAAACAACTCAAAAATTAAGTTCTTGAGCTAAATTCAATGTATAGCAGCTCTATAGCATGCTACAAACTTTGCATGCTTAGTCAAGCAAATCATTAATGTCTACTTGACACTCTTCCATGATACTGCATCATTTGTTAAAATGAAGATATAATCTAAAATGGACTTTTGTCATCCGAACACAAAATCTGAATATGTATACCCTACGAAGTTTAAATTGTTGACTCTTTTGTATGTTAACATATAATCTTTGGTTCCCTTTAAGTATCTCATAATCTCTCACCATAAGAGATAGGTGTCACAATAGGTTTACAAATAGCCATATTAAACCTTTGCAACACACACTCATTATATGCACTCTGTGAGAGGCTTAAAGAGTGTTGAGATTTGTCACGGTGAATCTGAATACCTAGGATAAAAGTTGCTTTTACAAGGTCTTTCATGTCAATGCAACATGGTCAAGTCATTTTATGCGAGCATTATATCATCCACATATAATAATAGGAAGATGACTTTGCTCCCCATGACCTTGTAGTACAAGCATCTTCTAACTTTATTTTCTATAAAGCCAAAAGAGGTTAAAACCTCATCAAACTTTATGTATCACTGTCTAAAAGCTTGTGTATATTGATTTTCTCAATTTTCAAACTTTTTCAGTCTCTACTTGATCCTGAAATCCTTCAGGTTGCTCCATATAGACCTCTTCATAAAGGTCGTCATTTAGGAAAGTAGTTTTGACATCCATCTGATGTAGCTCCATATCATAATGAGCTACTATTAACATGATCACTTTAAATGCATCCTTAGAGGATACAAGAGAAGAGGTAACACTGAAGTTAATCTCTTCTCTTTAAGTGAAATCTCTGGTAACCAACCGAGCCTTAAATTGCTCAACTTTATCCTGAGAGTCCTTTTGGTCTTAAAAAGCCATTTACAACTGATAGGTTTACAATTCTGAGATAAATTACTCCCATACCTTATTATGCTTTATGGATTGCATCTCTTCATTCATTGTATCCCACTACAAATCTGTATGGGGTCCAGAAAAAACTTCTGTAAAAGTAACTGGATCCACAATATGTCCAATATCATAGGCTTGTTCACCTAAATAGACAATGTAATCAGATGAGATAATAATTCATCTCATTCTAGTGGGTTTTTGCAATTACATTGGTTCTTGTACCTTAGGAACCTCTATTTGTACAAGTATGAGTTCCTGTTCCTATACAGGTATGGTATTAGGACCTTGATCCACTAAACCTTACTT
Source organism: Erythroxylum pelleterianum (assembly GCA_027563865.1). Classification (NCBI taxonomy): domain Eukaryota; kingdom Viridiplantae; phylum Streptophyta; class Magnoliopsida; order Malpighiales; family Erythroxylaceae; genus Erythroxylum; species Erythroxylum pelleterianum. The sequence continues at coordinate 15,758,051 of JAOQMR010000211.1, forward strand.
TATGAGTGGCGGATATGAAATAACTATAGTATCCACCCTAATCTCATCTGAAGGGCAAGGAGGACCACCCTCATCATAGACATCATATTCTAGAAACTTAGCCATTTGTGATTTCACAATTCTAGCTCCCCTTTCTCTATAGTAAAATATGTATCCTTTAGAGTGGTTAGGATATTTAAATAGATAGCAACGAGTAGAATGAGCTTGTAATTTATTTTCATGAGGATTATACAACTGTATTTCAGTAGAGCAGCCTCTCATACACGAATGTTTGAATGGTTAAGCTTCCACCTTTTCTAGATAATCAAGTAGGTTAGTCCTGCTCTTTGTTGACATAAACATGTCCTTTAGGGTGCGATTACGCCTTTCGGCTACACCATTTTGCTCAGGACAACTTGGCATAGTGAATTGAGTCACTATTCTGCCCAATTCCATATGCCTAGAAAATAGACTCTTTTCTTGTCCTAAAAGTCCATGTTTGCCATAATATTCTTTTCCATGATCAGATCTGACAATCTTGATAGATTTTTCCAATTGGTTCTTAACTTCAGCCTTAAAGATCTTGAAATTATCAAGAACTTTAGACTTTTCCTTAAGAACACATAACTATAACGGGATTAATCATTTCTTTTCCTTTAGTTTCTAAGAGGATGTTATGAGCAGTATTCTTTAACTTCTCCTCTTCAGCAACACAATGGATAATAAAAGCATCAAAGTCCCATTCCTCATCCTGTGAATAATACGTCATCACCAGATTACTAAACTCTGGAGGGAGTGTGCTCAAAGTCTGGTGAATTACGAAGACATCAAGAAGAGAAATATTCAGTGTCTTTAATTTACTGTGGAGACAAATAAATCTTGATATATGCTCCCTCACTCCCCCTTTTCTAGTGTACTCTATGGAGAATAATTCTTTCATCAAGGTACTTATCTCAACATTTGACAAGACTGAGTACCTCTGGGAGACATTCTTAAGAAACTCCCGCGCTATGTTTGTCTTTAGAAGTCCACTAGGCAGATGGTCAGGAACGAATCTTTTAATGGTCATGCAATATAATATGTTTGACTGCTCCCAGGATGCATAGGCTACTTTATCAGCCTCCAAGCTGTAGGATGTAGGTAGAGGTGGCCTATCCGTACGTATGACTAAATCAATTTATGTCATCTCCGTTACACTCAATACATCTTCTATCCAATTCTTTAAATTGAAACAAATCAGGGTTTCAATAGTGACATTGTGTTCATTGACCGAAAAGGTGACTACAAAATAAGAAAGCAAAGATTAGCACAAATGCAGGATAACAGTGATACTCAAAGCCAATAAATAGTATCTGTATCGAGAATTCGATTACACATATTATAAAACACCTGTGGGCTGAATACATAATATATGCAACTAGATCTCCACATAAAAGTGATTAGAGTACACACCATCAACTCTTATAACACTACCACCTGTGTGCAAATAGATCATTCGAGCAATAACTTTCCTCTATCTAATGCCTTTATGCACATCTTAGAATCTCATATAAGGTCAACACCTGTAGGCAGAATAACCAAACACAAGATCAGAAACATCCCCAAACATGCAAGCAAAATAATTCAAATACTAACATGAAAGGCCACTATGGTAACTACAATCTTATTAGTAGTCAATAAATCCACAAACACAAGGGATACACCTTTATGTTATCCTCACATTCTGTATGGGCATATAATATGTGACAATGCACCATTAACAAATGCTAAACCCAAATGCATATTCTCATTATCATATACGAGTGATGAAAAATCATCTATTAACTTTACTTAGGACTTTTGTTGCGAAAAATCTCAGTCAAAGCGACTATCGTGCGTTACTACATGAGACGCTAAAAGCTTAAGTATCTCACTCATTTCAAGTTCGCAACACAAAAATTCACTTAAAAATGACTTTAGAATGCCTTATTTTCTTTTCTGGAGTTAAACTTTAATTATTATCAATGTAATAAATCCAAAAAATTTAAAAATTCACTTTATAAATTCCTCATACCCAGGAACCAATCCAAAATGCCCCGAGATACCTTTACGGGAATTCTAAAATTTTGATTTTTTTTAATGCGTGGCTGATGTCAGCGTGTCGTTAGATAACATCAATGAACGTGACGGGGAAGAGCGTGTGCATCGCGCACCCACGCCTCCGATCCTATATGGCACGTGACATGAACGCGCCAACCACGCATCGACATGTGGCTGCACCCCAACTGTCCACGCATTGGATGCACCTCCTTTTTGACAGTATTGTAGCATCAATACAGGCACCTCCGAAACAGGCAAGTTTTGATGAGTTTTGGGTCAGTTTTTCAACATCTGAAGCTCATTTTAACCCCCGTTTTCAATGTTAAATGTTGACCCCTGAAATTTTTATTTTATTATAAGCATGATTAGATTAATTTTGGGGTCTTGCTAGATTAGTCATGTTGGAATTAATTAGCATGTTAATATGGATAAGATAATATGACATAGGCTAAGGGCTTTGAACTATTAAAGTAGTGGGAGAGTGTAAGGCCAATTTTGGTAAGTCACTTAAGTTTAAAAACCATAAAACATTAAAGTAAGGGCAAAAAGGGGACTTTATGCAATCATTAATGGTGTAAAAGAGAAGAAAATGGGGTGTCTTCCATTTGGAAGAGAGAGAAAACGAAAATGAAGAAAGAAAGGAGAGAGTTTCGTGAGTTTAGGGAAAGAAAGAAGAGCAAGCTAGGTTTTGATTTTTCTTAACCTTCAAGAGGAATTTTGAGAGTGATTAAGAAGGGAAAAAGGAAAAGGAAGATTAGAGCTTCCATTAGAGCCAAGAAAATCATTGTTGGTGAAGATTTAAGGTAAGATGATTTTAATCTTTTAGAGTTTTGAAAGGTTTTTGGTTCCAAGAGCTTAGGAAAGGTATGGGTGTAAATATTCCAGGATCAATTTCATGCATTTGGTTCTTTGGGATTTCCAATTTGAATTCTTTTGATTTGGAATTTTTGTCTATTTTGAAGTAAATCAAGAAGGACAAGAGGAGCAAGAGGAGAGGCATTTTTGAGCAAGCCATAATCAAGAAATTCAAGTGGGTTACATTTTTATGATTTAGTAATAAGCCATTAATGTCTCTTTCAAGAAGAGGAAATAAATGAGTTTCAACTACTTTTAAATGTGCATGTATTGTTTATTGAGTGTTTTGAAAATGTGTTGCATATTTGTGTATTATGAAAATGATTTTAAAAAGATATCAAGCCTAAGAAAACAAGTTCCTAAATATGCTTCTATGGGCATTATGTTTTACAAGTCATGAAATGCATGTTACGTGAGTTTAGTGGTCCCCTAAGTTAAGTCAAGTGTACTTTGACAAAAAGGCTTCTCCCGCCTGCCCACTTGTGGCATGGAGCTCCTTTATAGACTCCTATAAGTTCACGGCTACGCAAGACCATTATGTAAAAATGTGTAGTACATTTTGTTTTGGATCCACCATAACCAATTTGATGTGCCTATGTGTTCGTGATAGGTTAAAAATAGTGATGTACACATGTTACGCATTCATCTGAGTTTTTCAATGAAAATGATTATTTCAATAATATTGCTTGTTATCGACTGTAAAATTGTTACCTATGAGCTTTAAGCTCACTCCCACTTTCCTCCCCATAAGTAGGTGATGAGCAAGAGATTGAGTAGTCCAGGGCCAAGTTATCACTTCACTTTTGAAATGTTGTTGTAATTTAAGGTAATCTTGTAAACCAAGGCTTTAGTTTCATTTTGAGCAATTTATTGTTCATGTATCTTTTGTATTTTGGGATTTCTTTTGAAAGATTGATGTATTGGGGGCTTGAAATGCCTACTAAATCTTTGTAAAATTACGATATTTTGATACTAATGGTTTATAATTTTGTTTTCGCCAATGATTCTCAAGGTTGCATAAGGGGAAATTCATGTACTGATTTCAGGGAAATATCTAGGTTGATCTGGGCTGATTTAGGCAAAGTTATCTTCTAGAAAGTTGTAGGTCTTTCTTTTATCTTTCCAACGGTATATAGCATGAAATTTTTGGACATCTAAGTCGAAAGTTATGGTCCTTATGAGTGGAGATGCTTTGGAGAGTGTAGAAAGTGATTTAGAACTTTTAGGGGATGTGAGGAAGACCCAGTTGGAGTATTCGTTTGGTGACCTTTTGTATCGTCTTAGTTTGCATCGCCATAGTTTTGCATCGTCTTAGTTTTGCATCGTCTTATTTTGCATCTTCTTAGTTTGCATCGTCTTAGTTTTGTATCGTCTTAGTTTGCATTGTCTTAGTTTTGCATCGTCTTAGTTTGCATCGTCTTAGTTTTCATCATCTTAGTTTGTATCATCTTAATATCTTCTATTCCATTTTTGATCCTTTTAAAGACCAAATCTTGCTTTGAGTTCTTCATGAAAGTTATAGATCTCGAGGTCCTTTTTCAAATCATCTAAACACAAAATCAATCCAACATCTGTAGCAAAAGTTGTGGCAATTGCGCTAAGACATGTACAACATGAGTAAGGACATGAACATGTTGGATTCGTTTGACCATAACTTTTTCGTCCGACCTCCGTTTGAGGTGTTTCTTGAAGCATTGGATTCCTAACATGTTTTTCTACCCTTCCACAAAAATTGATAGCCTTTGGTGTTGAATTTCAGGGATTGATAAAAACGAAGTGAGGGTTCATATGAATGACCCTATAAGGAAACCTGCTTATGTTTTTAACTCTAGATAGTTGAGCTCAGGAAACGAGGTCTAACATCTTGGGCTTCGGGAATGGGATGCAACACTAAACACATTCAATATGTATTCAAGTAACCATATACTGGAAAAAACAAAAAACGAGATCTTTTTTCTCCAAATTTCATACGGAGAAAAACTGAAAAATGTTCGTTTTCGTTCATCCGATCACATAACTGCTTTGATACCACGGGTATATCATGAGCCTCAGTTACGAATCCAAGATTGAACGTGAAAGAGAATGAACAACGAAAACATAAAAAAAATACTTGATTTCGGTTCCATGACTTTCAATGAGTTTTTTGAAGCTAAAACAAGTTCGATTTCCCGATGACCTTCACAAAAGTTGATCACTGGAATGTCGTTAATGTCTTTATGCAATTTTATCAAAACGTGAACCTCTGAATGGGTTAGCGTATCTTTACATTCACGAATGAATTAAGCAATTACATGAGACCTTAACCTTATATATATAGCCTCCATATCAGGTTTTTCCATCACAGGCTCGATATAGGTCCAGTCCACACTGATTATGGTCCTTTTTTTTTCCTAGACTTCGACCCACTAATCTAAATCCTTTATTGGGTCACTTTATTATTTTTATTCGAATCAAATTTATGTAAATTAACTAATAATTTATTAAAAACTGATAAGATGCAATCAATTGTTGTCCACCAAATAGGAAAATTTCTAGCAGGGGGATCTTCTTTGTGTTCATTTTACAAACAATTCGTATTCATACTACTTATTTGTGTTCTTTCTACAAACACTTCTTATTCATACTACTTCTTGATGCATTTCCTCTGAACAACATAATTCTGGATGGAACATTCAATTATTTAAAATATTTCAGGATTAAACTTTAGCCTGGGAAGATTAGGGTGCAATTGACTGTCAAGATTCTTTCTTTCTTTACTCTTCTTTTTTAGTTTTCCTTTTCTTTTTTCAAGGATTGGGTTGCGGGGATGTTATAGAATGTAGAATTTCATCTCCTTGATCCTATGGATTTCATATTTGGCATGAACTGTTGCCCTAGTACTTGTTCCAAGCATATTTGATTATCAGGCTTACGAACTTGTAGCATGATGGACTTTTTGATTTAGTGAAATATATATTAAGCTGTAAATTGGCTTTGCATTGTACAGGAGCATGCAAGTCATTACCCTAGTGTAATTGACTCTTTGCTTGACTTATTAATGCAGGAAGGGCTAAGACATTTTGATCAACACGTGGAAGAAATATGATGTGCTTAAGAAATCCATTTCTCACTATTCATCATGTGCTGGACTTGATTCCATGCACATTGTCTGGAGTGAACCTAATCCTCCATTAGATTCTCTTGTTCAATTTCTGAATGATGTTGTACAATCAAACTCTATAGGTGTGAGGAAAGTTGAATTGGTATTTGATATAGACAAGGAAGACAGTTTGAACAATAGATAAGAAACCAAGGATTTGAAGACTGATGCCGTTTTCTCAATTGATGATGATATCATATTTCCTTGCTCCTCAGTGGAGTTTCATTCAATGTCTGGAATTGTGAAGGCATTGCTATGTCCTTTCTTGTTGCAAATGTCTGGCACTCCCCCTATTTGGGTGAAAGGTATCTAATTTGGTATCATTTGCCTTGTTCTTCTTTACTGAATCCTGTTTCGTTCGGGTCAGCTATTATCACTTGCTGGGTTGATGTATGTATCATTTTTTTTGGTCTGATTATTTGTTTTTTCCATTGCAAGCAAGATATGTGTCAACAGATTTGGGAGGTCATAATGAAAGAAGAACAATATGTGTCAACAAATTTGTTTCTGAGTTTGGGCGAATGCCTCTCATATCTTCATCTGTCAAGGCTGTCGAAAGCCGGAGAGCCTGGTTTTGGTGATTGTAAGAGTTCCCCAATCACCAAAACCATTCCCCAGTTTACAGCGTTTATGACACCATTCCCCAGTTTTGTAAAGACTTGGCAATCGGTTTTTAATTCGTCTGCGCCGGTCTACTATGGTTTCCTGATTTGACTAAACACGAAAAAGATCCGATTGCACTGTGAGTTAATATCTACAATAGAGTTTAACCAGCAACACCACTCCTAATGAAAGCAGTCTGAGCTATAGTTCTTACTTAACTGTCACATACGAATTAGAAAACTAGATGCTTCTATTTTTCCCCTTGTTTGGTTACCAACTTACCATTGAAGTTGAAGCCAAGAATAGAACATTGAGAAAGGGGAATGTTCAACAGTTGGCTACTCGTCAGTATTTGCAAATTAAGAATTTGGAATAGACCCACCTAATCATGTTGTTGAATCCCTTGTTTCTTCATTATTTCATGCTGAATAAGTTTACTGTGGCTATATCGACCATGGGACAATGATTGCAGATATGAAGCAAGACTTGAAAACGAAATATAAACAAAACTGAGGCCTAGATAGGACATCTAATGCCTTGAGAAACTGTTGATTGAGGTACAAATACTGGTATTGTGAATTCCAGTGGCATACAATGTTCTGCCAGGACCTCAACTAACACTAAAGATCAAGTCTTCCGACTTGTGATACCTAGCATTTGCAGGGACTTTAAAAGTTTTTATTAATCTGTCTGCGTACCCTCGAACTCAAAAAACCTTGTTGTAACTGTCGTTGGAAGTCTGAAGGGGAAAACAGGTGTCTTCACCTCCAGTATTCCATAGGAAATTGGCATACTTTGAAGCATGATAGTGGTTGTTGGGTTCAACAGCCATTGCTTGCTGATATTTCTCTTCTGCACCCCACAAGTCCTTCCTTACTATCCACAAGAAATCTGCATAACGACTGAACACCTCTGCATCGGGTGGTCCGCCGGCCATTATAGCCCGCTTGAAGCACTCCTCTGCCCTGTTGTAAGTTTACACAAAATCAAGGAAGGAACATGGTCAGAAATGCTGTAATAATGTAATCAAGGAAACTGAAAAATCAATTTTGTAGCAGAGAACTGCTTTCAAAGTTAATCCACACCCATGGATGATATGAATAGAACCATCTCAGCCACGAGAAATTTAATAAGTTAGTCTGAGTCAATTATGTCTTTAGTATACCCAAAAAAAAAAACAGACAGAGAGAGAGAGAGACAAGGAGCAGAAGAAAAAATTGAAGCTGATGGGTGGAAATGTACCTGTCATGGTCACGAGAGACAGCAAAAAGGAACTGGGCATAATTTAACAGCAGAAGTGGGTTATTTGGATTCTCAGCTACACCCATCTGATAAATAAGATCTGTCCTGTGGTACTCCGCATAATCGTCTGGTTCAAGTTCCACGGATATAGATGACACCATCTGTTTCTGTATGTCACCATCAAGAACGTGTCTCGCTTCGGTTTGCATCCTTGAAGCTTCCGCTACCATTGAGTTCCATAGCATCACCTCCTCTTCTTGTCTCAGGTCTTGATTTCCAGGCTCACCAATCTGATAAGGAGATGTACTAATTGAAGCTGATAATTTGCCCAAAAGCACGTCCCTTTCTTGACTCGCACCTCTATTTCTGCCAACTTGATATGTTTTACAAATGTTGCTATCTACTCCGTGTCGTTCCTGATGCATTTCCTCTTTGGTTAACACGCTACAAGCCATAACCCTCTGCGACGAAGAAGCCACAATGTGATTGCCAGCCATTGAATGCACCGTGAAATTGGCTAAAAGAAGCATCACATAGACCATAAGTGTGGGCGTTCGCGAAAAGACTTGTTGGAAGAGCCACACAAATGAAGCATTCATCTCCATTTGAACCTTACTCATGACGCATCGTAAGTCTTCACTGTTTAGACTCTCCCTTAAATTCAAGGCATGATTTTGAAGCTCTTGAATCATGAATACCATCGACGAAAATGCCTTCTTCACAGAACAGCAAGCAAAATCCCCTGCATCTTCAAATCCCACTTGCCATTTCTGCTTCCTCTTTATCATCCTCAATGACAAAGGGATATCAACGCTATTCGCTTTATGCTCAATGCTAATCCTCTCAATCTCGTCTCTTTCTGGCCAATCTGGTGCTTCTTGTTCGATTTCCAGAAATTTTGGTTCAAGAAACTCAAATTTCGTAGGCAAAAACGACAACAAAGAATCAATTTTCACGTCATTAAAAACCTCTGAAACTGCAGAAGCTGTGTCATTGCTGCTGTCGATAACATGTAAATTGCGAGCCAAATCTTCAATCTGCTTCGAGAACTCATCGTCAAAATAATCATTAAGACCGGCTCTGCAAGTTCGTTTCAGGCCAAAACTTCTGGGATCACTACAAAAACCATAGAGAGATGACGATCTACGAGACAATCGACAGGCTCTATTGCTACTCCCGCTACGAAAAGTGAACAAAGAGAATGCTCTAGCATGCCTTGGTGTTTGACGAGAAGATGGTAGATAAGGAAAGATAGTATTTAAACTATGGAAGCTCTCTAATCCCATTTAACAAAGCTGTCTCAAAACTTGCTAAGACGATAATGAATAGGAGACGAGGAAGCACCGGAGAGGAAATCAAAACCTGTCCGTGAAAAGAAAGGCTAAGTTAAGATCCGGTGAAAAGGCCCATGTTGTCCATGGAAAATCTTGCCCCTCCCAGTGTCAAAATCAAAAAGCAAGTCTAGAGAACTCGCCGATTCGAATCGTTCACCTGAAAAAAATGGAAATAAGCAATCCGTCGTCAGGATCTTCTTTAATGCATTACACTTTCTCCATATCCATTCACAAGCTTATGCATGAAACGGAAAAAAAGAAAAAGAAGAAGAAGAAGTCAAAAGCTGCTTACCAGAAAAGAAAACAAAAAGGAATCAAAATCGACGATATTTCTTCCTCGTATGACCGCAATGGTGAGAAATCGGCATTGGTATTTTATATTCATTTTAATGTCTGGTGAGAAGAGGCATGTCTTTGTTTGGTGGGGGCTGAGTTGGCTAAAAGACAGCCGAGTGACGTTAATGAAGGGAAAGTGAGTACGTGGCAGTAGTTATACCGAGTCAAGTGGCCAAGGTTAAGGAGATTTGAGCCGCCTTTTTCTCCGAATCGTCTCTGACAGCATCACAAGCTTCACGGGCGGTTATTCACACGTGGCCACAAGCTATTTTGATTTTGACTAATTTTATATTTGACATGGAAGATTGGGCTTGTCGTCTCCATAAATAACAGTTCAAAGCTATGCTCCGGGGAAAGCAACTCACTGGGACTTTGCTTGTGGCCCAACAGTAATAAGTAAGCTTTGTCAGTCAAAGACACAGGAACAACGTAGCGTTACCAATGTTTTTTTTCTTGTTTTTTAATTTTTAATAAAAATTTATTTGATTATTGATATCTTCCTAATTACTCTTTTCTTGCTAAAAATAATAAAACACTAAATAAAGCTCAAACATAATTAACTTTATTTAATATATTATATACTATTTATTAATAATTTATCATATTCTATTAAAAATAAATAATTACTTGAATTTTATTAGCAATCCATTAAATATTTAATTTTAAAATCAATGTGATTTAAGATTAATTTTTAATTTTTAAAAGAAATAAATTATTAAGACATTTTCAATTTAAAAAAAATTTATTAACTATTTATCAGATTAATTTTTATTTATTTAAAATTTAACTTAATTATAAATAAACTAAAATAATTAAACATTAACCGTACTTCTATTAATAATAAATTCATATTATGACAAGAAAAATAATTTAAAAACTAAACTATTTTTTATGATTTTAATAAATTATGAAAAATTAAATCCTAAAATGAAGAACATAATTACGTCAGGTTATACTTTGGGTGTGCTTTGATACTTAAATCATATCTCACATGGAGAAAATAAAAATAGGGTTTTGTGCATTATTTCATACCTTTTCATTGGGTACCAGACCCTTTTATATCAATATAACCAAATAACATTGTGATCTTATCTTTATACAGATTGTAATCTTAATAAAGTTCGCAAAGTTGTTATAAAATTTTATTTAGTTAAGGTCATTAACTCTCATCCTTATATAGTTAGAAGTATTTTTAAAATTATCAAAATAATATTAGAAGTATTCAGTGCAACGATTTTCTTAACAGATGATGCCCACACAATTGTTTCAACGGACCCATTGTGTTGCATGCTTGGCCCCTCCACGTGTCAAAGAAGAAGGTTCTCTTTGGCTGCATGGTGGTTGGCGTCTCTTCATGCAAATTTCAACAATATACAATGGGTTTGGTGGCATGCAATGAATCTAGCAGGCGGCATGCAAGGATGTCAAAAAGGGTTGGTGAGTTCTTCAACAATTTAGGCTGTAGGTTGAAGTTTTTGACGACGACTCTCCAAGACATCAGCTATAAATAGGTGGAAGTGTTAGAGGAAAAATATGATTCATTCCTTCCTGAAATCCTCTATCCTCTTTGTATACTTCTAAGCCTTTGTACTATTCTCCACATATTAGTAAAAGTGCTCACCCTCCGACCGTGGACGTAGGTCTCATTTACTTTTGTTTATCTTATTTTCGTTATTATTTGTCGGGCTATTAAATTCAACCGGGATCCGATCCGAGGGCATTTTATCTTAACAAACTGGTATCAGAGCCATTCTCTTTTCGATCTAACTTACCGTATGCTCTGTGGTTGCCACTAAGGTGGACCCTCCACATCAGAAAGTAACTTAGGTTTTTTATTGTGAGTGTAAACGGGGCCCACTGCCTCGGTTTTATCCTGTGGGGCCCACTGCCTTGGTTTTGTAAACGGCTTTGCTGGTAGGGCCCACGTCCCGACTTTTGCCCGTGGGGCCCGCTTAGGTTCTTTTGTGGGGTCCGCTGTTCCAATTTCTAGCGTAGGGCCCACCTGAAGAACAATAGTCCGAATATCAATTTTTGGTCATCGTGACGATAACGAAGACCTCTATTGAAAAGTTTGACCGGAGCATTAACTTCGGTATGTGGCAGCTCAAAATGCAAGCCATTTTAATACAAGATGGATGTGAGATTGCACTTGATGGAGTGGAGAAAAAGCCAGCAGATATGGCGTCAGATATATTCACGGATCTAGA
>JAOQMR010000211.1:15804264-15817977 GCA_027563865.1 Erythroxylum pelleterianum
TTTGTCCCGGTTAGGTTTTCCGACCTCTGCGTGGATACCGTTAGAGACGGTCTACGTTGGTCGTTATGGTTTGATTGCTTATACATACACTTGGATCCTGGCTTTCGGGAATGTCTCGGGACAAAAATTTTTGTTTTCCGCACCGTGTCCATATGATGGACACACCGGGATTTTCCTACACCTTCAACACTGCAGAAGAGCCTCAACGCAATTGCTCTTTGAAGCAGGAAACAAGTGAGGTTTGATACTCCAGAAGAGGAAGCATGTGATAAGGAAATTGAGAGGGGAGAAGCACCTCGAACTAAGGAGAGAAGCAAGAAATTCGAGAGTGTCAAGGAAGAGACTTTATTGAAAGAGAGGAAGTCTGCATGCAAGGACAAAGGAGCTACTCCAGGAAGATTCAAGGACAAGGCTGAGCATGAGAAACCAAGAGAGTATAAAGCCAAAGGTAAGGAGGAAATCATTGACTTGTTTGGGAAAGTAAAGGTAAATGTTCCCTTACTTGACTTAGTGAAGCGAGTTCCGGCCTATGCTAAATACCTCAAGGACTTGTGCACAAACAAGAGAAAGTTTAGGCCTAATGAGACAGTCCAAGTGAGTTCGAATGTGTCCGCCCTTTTTAAACCTCAAATACCTGCGAAATGTCAAGACCCCCGATCTTTCACCATTTCATGCACTATAGGAAAGATAATTATAGGAAGAGCTTTGTTAGATCTAGGGGCCGCTATTAATATGATGCCCAAATCTGTTTAACAATCCTTAGGAATGAAGAGTTTAAAACCCACATCTGTTGTCTTACAATTGGCTGATAGATCATTTAGGCATCCAGTGGGCATAATTGAGGACATCCTGATTTAGGTAAAAGATTTGGTATTTCCTGCTGATTTTTATGTACTTGATATGTCTTATGAAGTTGTGCATGATTCCTTTTTAATTCTCGGGCGACCTTTCTTGCGGACAGCGAGCACCATGATCAACATGAAAGAAGGTAAGATCACCATGGAGGTAGGCGACCAACATGTAAGCTTCAATATGTATGAAGCTATGAAGCACCCCCATGAGGACTATTCACTTATAGGAGTTAATATGCTTGATATGGTTGTTGAAGATGTATGTGTTGACTTTGAACGATCCATGAATCCTTTGACTAATGATTCCTTGGAGAGAATTTTTGCTACTGATGTTTCAGGTGAACCATGGAGTGTGGATGTTGGCAAGGAGCTAGAAGGAAGTCAAGCTGCCTCGTTGAAGCTTAGGTACAGGCCAGACGTCCATCAGGAGCTGAAAGACCCACCTTAAGCACCAGGTCATTTCTCTTCTTTCGCTTACAATATATTTGTGCATATTGATTGGAATTAGAGTGATATTGTTGTGCATAAGTATGTTGACTAAGTGTGGGGGAGAAACTTAATCAGTAGGATTAGGTTTAGCTTAGTAGAATTTAAGTTTAGTTGTTTCAATAATTCAACTTTCTTTTAAAGCCCTGAACCTTAGTAGATGCATGATACATATTGCTTGGTAGAAGAAATTGGTGTAGATGAGCCTTACATGTTGTTTGGTCATGAAAAGATTGCATATGAACTTAGGATCCATTAGAACTTGTTTTCTCCATTCCTTATTTTGTTCGGGAAGTTTCACCGCGGCAAAGGAATTCGAGCACCCCTTGTGCGTAAACTCTCCATGGCGAAATTTCCCTTTTACCCTTATTGTTCTTCGGTCCTTTCCTTTAACCACTGCCCATTTCGTCATTTCACCCCCTCTATCCTTCTAAACCTCTCCCTTTTCCCTTGACTTCGTCTCTTCTGCTTCATTTTTTTCGCGGCTTCCTCCTTGGCTTCGAGTTCCTGCATTATTTCTGGCCTCTTCCGTCGCACATTGCAAGCAGCTCGCCCAATGTTGTCTTTTCATCCCTACCTTTCATTTTGTAAGCGTTCTTCTCTTCATTTGTCTCTTTCGTTTAAGTTCCATAAGTTAGCGATGGTCCGCCGCAGCGAACAAGCTTTATTTCACCACGGTGTGTCAAATCGTCACCCTTTGCCATGGCAAATGGCTTGTTTCTCCGCGACGTGAGAGATTGTTAATTGTCGTAGCAGCAGCGAATGACCCATTTCGCCGCGGCATGGGAAAAACAATTTATTCATCGACGAAGCTCTGGTTTTTATTGATTAACTGACTTGCTTTTCCGTGTGTCTCTACAGGACCATGCCTCGCACCAAGAACGCTTCCCACCGTTCATCTTCCCCCTCCGATTACTCCCTTTCCTCTAGCTCTCTTGAGCTATCTCTTTCACCTTCTCCCTCACCTCAACCTTCTAGCTCTTCCCATCCTCCATCCTCCAGCCTCCCCAGCCCGCTCTTCCACTTCCTCCCCTCCTATCGATCCGGAGTATGCTGACCTAGCTGCGAAAATCGAAGCTAGGCTGCTAATCAAGGAACATCCTTTCCTGCTCTCTCCCTACAACCATCCTTTTTTCCGACAGCTCGTCCAGTCCCAACTATCAGACTTAGTACAGCCTAGGACTCCCAGAAATGATACCTTTGTTCGTCATTTCTATATCCATGCTTGTTACCATAACACCTTGGAAATTAATTTCTGAGGTGTTACAATTCCTCAAGCATTCACAACTGCATCCATCCGAGAACATTACCACTTACCTCCAATCCTTCACTGTCACTACGCAGACCTAATCCATGACTACCCCTGGGATGATGTCCTTCGTACCCTCTGTCCTTCGTACCCTCTGTCCTGAGGCCCGTCCTTGGCTCCACCTAATCAGCAATAATGTCCTTCCCACCAACCACCTTGCCATTGTCCCCAAAGAACAGGCCCTTTACATCTTCCTGATCATGGTTGGCCGCCCGGTCGATATTGCTCATGCAATAGCTTCCGCCCTACGCCAATCCATCCTCACATTCACCCTCACCCATTCCATCCTTTTTTCACAACTCATCACTGATCTGCTTCTAGCCCATCAGGTCCCGGAACATCCTACTGATCGTTCTTTCAACCCGGCCTCCCTCTTCTGCTATGTTTGACTAAAACAACCTCACCTCCAGCCTCCTCCACCACCTCCCCCTCCTCTCCCATCCCCTCCTCGTTTAGCCCCACCACCCACTCTATCCCCTCCTGCTGTTGCTGTTCACTCCAACAGGCTGTTCTACGCATTGAAGCCCGCCTAGAGCAAGATTGCCAGTATTGCAGGCAGATGGATGCCCTGATTGCAGTGCCCCTGCACTTCCCCCTTCCTCCTGTGGCCGACGATTCTTCGGACGGCGCTGGCAAATCTGAGCCCATCCCTCCTAACACTATCGCCGATGATCCTTTAGAGTAGTTAGGGCATTTTGTTCTATTTTTCTTTTTTCTTTTTCTTTTCTTTTTGTTGTACTTCTTTATGTTTTCGCTAGTCAGTCGGATCCTTAGCACATTTTGTATTGACATACTTTTTCAATCAATGCTATATACCAAGTATTTATCTTCTACACTTTTTGTGCCTTCTTGTTACTTTCATGCTTTCTATAGTTTGCTTCATTTTCATTGAGGACAATGTGTTGATCAAATGTGGGGAAGTTTTCCCATTTTCTTTCTCTTGTTGCACTCCTAATTGACACTTTATATGTTTGTGTTAGCCATTCTTGCATCATGATACACATTTTCAAACTTGGTGAAACATTCTGCTAATTCTGCTGTTCTTCGTTGTGGCGACAGGTCTTTCGCCGCGGTGAAGTTGGTAAGACAAGAAAGCTCGCCTTGGCGCACACTGCTTTTGCCGCGGCGTCACACGTTTTTCTAGAAATGAATTTTGTTGAATTTTTTTTCTCCATTTAAACTTCTTCCACACTCGACTCTTGTAACTTTTGTTTTCCAAAGAATTTATAAGTTTAAAGTGGTACTTGAGTTTATGAAAATACCTCCCATTCTTTTTATGATAGTCGGTATTGGCTAATTTTACTTTCGATTTTTTCAACATAAAGTAAATGAAGGCATGCTAACAAAGTAGAACTTTAAGTTTTTGAGACTTGAGATTGTTCATTGAGATATTACCCTTGTTGGAAGGATATTTGAGCCTAATTTTTCTTCAACCTTTGTGTGTATCTGCTTATTTCATATCTATCTAGAACTTGTTTCAATTCTTAATCAAAGCTTTATGAATTAGAATTTTGTTGATATGATAGAGGCATTCTTTCTTCACCCCTTTTTCCCAAACACAGTCCCACAAATACTTATCATTTGCTAGCCCCTTGAGCCATTATTTATGAGCATATGCACGCATCCTTATATGATGTCAATATTTTAATTTGCATTTTCTTCATGTAAAAAAAATGTGTGTTCCAAAAAGGGACAGAGAAAAATATATATAGAGAGAGAGAAAGAAAAGAAAGAGAAAGAATAATATAAGCAGTTTCAAATTATATACATATGTAGGTGTTCATAAAAAAATGTGTGCCAATATTAGTTCATCTGTTGACATCCATTTCATAATTTTAGTTCTTGTGTTCATACTATTCCTTTCTTTCATTCCATCCATTCATCTAGCCCTCCGTACATTACAACCTTGACAAGTTCTCTTGATCTTCAAAATTATAATTCTTGCAGTGGAGAAATAGGACTGTCACAAGCTTATGGTAGAGAATAGATTAGGCAGATTTAGAGTGAAAATATCCCTAAACACAAGTGAGATGAGAGCAAACACTTTACCTTGAGTGACATCTCTTGGATTAAAATTCTTTTAGTGTTTATTTTCTTAGCACTCTTTCAGACTACTTTGATTGATTTCTGAGAAAGTGATTTTGTAAATTTCCTATTATTGTTTTGAGCATGGGCGGATTTTTCTTTTACACTTGTGTCTTTTTTACTCTTATAAACTTTGTCCAGGAGTACAAAGGTCTAAATGTGGGGGAATTTGATTGAGTCCAAGTTTATCATATAAATTGGCGACACTTTCATAGCTTTTAATATACTTTTTGACTCTTAATTATTGATTTTGTGCTTAAATTAGTCCTTTACTGTGAGCTTATATTTTATGCAATTTGATAGTAAAAATTGTTACAAATTGACATTAATTGCATTATTATTTTATATTGTAGGAGCCAAAGGAGTCAAAAGGAGTCAGATGAGTCAACAGGACGTGAGCTCCAGAACGTATGTCGCGGCTCATCAAGAAGAAAGCTCGTTGCGGTGTAAACTAATTATCTCGCCACGACACCATGAAGGAATATCTCATCGCAACGAGTGTTCTAGAAAGTGCATGCCGCGACGCAACTCCCTCATTGCCGCGACGAACAGTCGGGTATCCAGACTAAATTTGAAAAATTCTCTCACTATTTCAACCCGACCCGTGACCCATCCTATAAAAACCTTGCCAAATTAGGTTAAAGGGGAGATTGATATTCGACAGAAGAAAAGGCATCTATCTGGACTGACACTCGACCATCATCGCCACCTCTCATCCGCGACCATCATCCACCACCTCCATTCAGTTCATTGTCTACTCCACCACCGGTCACTATTGCTACCATGGGTAACATCGGAGCTTCAACAGTTGTGAAGGGTTCCAGAGTCATGCGCGGCTAGGTCATTATGCCCTCTTGAAAATGTAGCAACGGCTTGAGTTCACCGGGCTTCAAAAGGGAGTTAATTTACATTGTCAAGTTTAACTACATAGTTGTAAATTTTTGAGTTAGGGTTTACGGCAGTGTAGTTAAATTAGCTTGATTAGAGTTTAATCAAGTGTTGAACAATGTCTTGTGTTATGGATTTGGTTATATGTAGAACTTTGATGCTTAATATATGAAGTTTCATATATGTCATTTTGGTTATAGTGTCAATCCTCTATAATCTGCCTAGTTGTGTTTGATATTAAGATTATTCTTGACCCAATTTGACCACTTGCATTAACTTGTCCATTACACACACTAAAATACTTTTAACAAGGTTTTAATAAATGGAGTTCATTGATTAAAATTTTGGACTTAAAGAGTTCTTTAAGGTTTGTTAATCGGAAACTTAGTGAATTTCACTCCTGGAAATTTTGTTTTGAACTATGATAGCCTAAGCTTGTTTTCAAGAGGACCTTATCATATTCGATTGTTGTTTGAATTTTCAATTTCATCTTCCCAAAAATCCAAAAATAATTTTTATACATTCTTCTTTACTTTAGTTAAATTTCCATAATTCCTACCAATGATCCAAACCCCCCTTTTATCAACTTTGTTTGCATTTTTGACAATTAGGCTAGCTTAAACCATTTTTTGCTAGGTTCCAATTAAGTGAGACGACCCGAGGTTACATCCTATATTGCAATCCTTAGAATTAAATTTTTGACTCAGTTTCCAAGGGACTGATCTTAAGATCGAACGATGGCATCGATCACCATGATCTTAAGATCGAACGATGGCATCGATCACCATCTATAAGAGTGAGGGTCATAAAGGTGCCACTGAGTTTAGTGAGGAGGGATCCCTTACTGAAGAACTCTAAGACAACATTAATGACTAGTTGCCTAGTTAAAGGCTATAATTTGATGAAAAATACAAGTTGAAACCATCAAAGGTTGGAGCCTTATGAGGATTCAAAGCTTTCAAGGTATCTTCAATCTCTTGTATGGTGATAGGTTTGCTTAAGGATTAGCTTCTTAAGAGGTATATATTCTTGCATGATTTCCTTGAGGAATGTACAGGATGAATATGCATTAGTTAGCAAGATCAAAATGCTTAAGAAGTAATCAAATGCCCCCAATTAACAGTTGCTGTTGTTTTTCCAATTTGTGATTATCAAACTCCACTGAGATTTTTTTGTTACTATTCCTTCTTAAGATCACAGCCCTGTGAAAGAAAGCAGTGTTTTTATCTCCACCTTTCTACCATTCAATTCGTGACCTTTTCTTCATTAAACAGAAGTCATAAATAAGTGCCTTAGTGTTGAGTAGATGATGGATTGTTGTAGAGATCTAGTTAAAACTTTTTCATAATCACTCCTAGCAATATTTGGGAGGTGATATGTGTTTCCAATGTTCTTTTGGAATAGTAGCTTCATCTCATGCTTAATCATTTGTTTTTTTTGGCATAGATGAATTGTTTAGACCCTCTAACTCTTATCTTTAAGGCATTCCAAATTCTATCATCAAAACCTGCCAACTTAGTTAAAAGTTATTAAATCTGAAAGGTGTTATTAGACTAACTGAGATTAAGTGAGGGATGATGGTTGAATGATCAGATAGGTTATTATTAGTAAATAAGGAGAAGATGTTTAGGAAAATAAAAAACCATTGCTGATTAGCAAGATTGCAATCCAGTTTCTTTGGAATGCAATTGACACCAAATTGTTCTATTACACCAAGTAAAAAAGCTCTCACCACAGGAGAATATAAGATATCTGGATATCAACCAAACATTGGCCTTGTTTGGTTGATAGTTGATCAGGTAATTTTTACTTGATTGATTAAAAATTAGCTGTTTGACTTCATCAACTAGCTATTTATTGTATTTGGTTGTTGGCTGGTTGGGTTGAATCAAATAAGAAGCTGCTATGATGCAGCATTTCAAAGAAATCAGCTGTTTACTTTTCCTATAATGCCAATTTTGCCCTTAAATTTTTTGCCAACCTCATTTACGTCTCTTTTGTGTTCTCTAGAAGAATCACTCTAACTCTCATTTTCTCTAGAATGTTCAGATTACCATATCCTTGTAACTTGCGAGACCCAACCAGCTAAAAATAAGAAGCTGCTACGATGCAATGTTTCAAGGGAATCAGCTTTTTACTTCTCCTATAATGCCAATTTTGCCCTTAAATTTTTTGCCAACCTCATTTACGTCTCTCTGGTTTTCTCTAAAAGAATCACTCTCACTCTCGTTTTCTCTAGATTGTTCAGATTAACAGATCCTTGTAGCTTGCGACAATAGATCAATCTCATTTCCTCTTTTCTTGTTTCCATTTCCCTTGTATTTTACAAGTTTCGGTCCTGATTCTTGTTCTCCTTATATTTCCAGGACTCTTGGCTCACTTTGCAAAGGGTCAAGACCTGAGGCGTTGAGATCTGTGGGTGAACTGGTAACTGGTGGGTTCAACTCCACTCTGGATGAGAAAAGCCGCCCCTTTTTTGTTTGATTCTCTGTTATTGCAAACTCGATATTTTGTTCCTGGGAAGTTGATGTTTTAGGATCTAGCATATACATGTCTTCTTGAACATAACACCTTCTACATGCATTGCGGTTTGGTACGTTTTTCAATTTCGAGCTCAAAGAAATTCTCTCTTGATTTTCAGATCTGAGAAGTCCAATCGAACGTTTCCAATCTCTGGACGCAAACAATTTGAGAGAAGCTCTTAAGTACTTGGCTTAGATGCTATCGGAGCTCAGAACTTCCAAGCTCTCCCCTCACAAATACTACGAACTCTATAAAATTCGAATCTCTTTTTAGGTTTTTATTTTTTCTCCTTGAAATTGAAATTGATTTTTGATTCTTAGATATGAGAGCCTTTGATACGTTGAGGAAACTTGAGATGTTCTTTAAAGACGAGAGTAGAGATGTTCTTTAAAAAGGCTGCACTTTACAACAAAACAATTTTTGAAGTCCTGCAGACAAATCATATAGATCTTAATAAAGAAATGTCTACAGAAAGGCACAACGTTTCATCCTTCACATCCCCTAAAGAAAATGCTATGTATGTTCTGTTACTCCCTCCAAATCCCCTAAAGAAAATGATATGTATGTTCTGTTACTCCCTCCAAAATTCTAGCTTTTCTTTCTTCGACCCTCAAAGTTTCCTCCTTTATATGGTAGGTTCCTTGATATACTCCAGGAGGCTCCTTTGTTTGGTCACATGAAATGTAGAAGCATTTTCGGGGCTATTCTTTACTGTTATACTGGTAATCAAAGTTTCTTTTGTTTTCTTCTTCTTCTTGGTGTCTGAATTTTGAAAGGTTCCTAATTTGATTCCCTAGTTCCATTTTCTAATTGTCTTTGAATTTAGACAGGTTGTGCTGTTTTAGCGGCAGTAGCTCCTTATGTGTTTGATTCAATTGAGAAGTTGATCCCTTCATTACGTTGTAGTTTCCATGTTGCTCTTCTGTTAGTTACAGGTTTATTCTAGAGGTTTTTAAATGTCCCTTTCTTTTTCAATGTCAATTTGTTATATGTATATTGTTTATTTTTTGCTCCATGGATCATTTCTTAAAATGATTAAATTGCATCATCATTTTGTATTCAATTTAAGTGGATGATCTTCTTGCACTTCCTCAAGTTTGACTTTTTCATGTTTTTGATGTTGAGGGCACGACGAAATCTTAAGACGTTTCCTTGAGCCCTTATGAAGAGAGCAGTTATGGTTCTTGTAATATCTTATACCTTAAATTATCATATTTTTATTATCATTTTCGTTTATCATTTTAAATAAGCTACATGGAGTTGCATTTATCTTGGGGAATTGAAGCGTTGCTGTAACAACAAATTTATTTCCCTGTCTCAGGCATCTTTTAACAATACTTTCTTTCTCAAGTTCAAAAAATACGATTGCAGGTAATTTTCATTAAGAACCTTGCTAAATCTCTTAGTTACTTGATTCTTTTCCTCCTGAATTGATTTTTCAATTAACTAGAATGCCAATTTGGATTAAAGTTGCTAATTGCAATTCTAAGCATCGGTATTGAAGTATTTCTTTTCTTATTTAAATCTTCTCCAAGCCCAACTATTACACTTTTAAATTGAAATCAAGGAAGTTCTTAAAATTTTTGGTGACTTTGCTCCTATTATATATCTACTTCTTGGCATATCTGCTTGCTTGCAAACTATTTGGTATCATTTTTAACGCTCTATTAGGTAAAAACTTGTAAATGATTTGTTTTACAGGGTTATTATAGTTTCAGCCAGAAGTTGAAGCATTTTATTTGCTTACCATTTACTATTACGACATGTGGTAAATATAGAGTCCCAAGCTCTTCTTGCATATTTATGTATTTACATGTAGCTTATTAAGTGTCTCTTATACCTAAAGCATCCCGGCTTCTCAAAGTTTGTAAAATTTGAAAATAGCTTAACATCAAAACTTTGAAATTATTTTGATAATTATGATATTCACTTGAAGACCTTTTTAGTTGACTTTACTGGTTTAGTAATGTGATTAGTTTCATTTACCTTTACTCTAATGCACTTCCAATTTTTCACAAGTTTAATACTTATACAATCACATGCTTTCACTTTGATATTATTATTTATTGTTATGCTTACAACTAATGCTTGTATAACTTTTAGGAACTGCTGCAATGCTTCTTGTTATGGTATGGAAACCCCACAGTGGTATTCTTTCAATCGTCACATTGCTAAGGTAGGGGAGTTTCCTATATTACATGTTATGAGCTTTATGATACCTTTCTCATCTAATATTTAATTTTCATGACATAAGCTTTACGATACCATTCTCATCTCATATTTAATTTTCTTGGCAAGGAGCAATAACTGAACTTTGGACTGAATAATGTGTATACGATATTTCCTCAAATTAACCACATGAAAATGTTATGTCACTTGGTATATTCTCTATTGAAATACTTTTATTTTACTATGACCAAGCAAGTACTTGTATGGTGTTGTTTTTCTATTTCTTGCAGTAGAACTAGGACAGATGTAAGGGAAATAGAAAAATTCAAGTCCTATGAATTACTTCTTGCAGGCAATGTAGGATTACCTTTTGGAGATTAAACTTTCAAGTAGACTGTTGAAATGTGAATCTTAGCATCCATAAGTTGTGTGCGATTTGTATATTATGAAACTTCTGAAAAGCAAGCACCATCTTTGTTTTCATTAGTAGTTGTTGCATCCGCTTATGATGTCGATTGATATTTCAATTTCATTTTGTTAGCCAACTTTATAGTCTTCACTTACCTAAGCTTTTAGTGTTGTGAATGGTTTGAACAACAAATGGTTACCATGAACTATGCATGTAAACATAATGCTTACTTTATGCAGAGATGAGAACACATTCATAGATGCTGTGGATTTTGTGCTACAGAAATTCACTGAGATGAATAAGCTCTAGGTTCGGGTCCAACATCATGTTTGTGTGTATGTGTGACCGCTTTCATACTCCTGGTAATAAAATGCATAACATGACAGTAGTTGCATGCCATTTGCAAACACTTAGACGTTGTTGGGGGCTTTCCCCCAACTTCAGGTACACTTCTGAAATATAATTTTGGCCATCGGAGCTCTTCTACTTGTGCCTTTATTGTTTGTTCAATTTTTATCTTAAAGTTTACAACTCTTTCTGCTGTTGGGTTCAATGAATTTTGCAATGTTTTTTTGGTTCTGAATAATATGGATTAACTTGTTTCTTTTTGCATTGTTCTCTTATTGCTGACTGACTGTCCATAATAATTAACTCTGTTGCAACTATCTGTTGTAACTAGTTGTAACTATCTGTTCATTTAATAGAATATGCATGCACTTTATTGTTTGTAACCAGTCAGAAACAAAATCTGACATTTAATGAAAGTATATCTGAGGTAGATGTTTCATTAAATAAGAAGTCTGATAGTAGTTGATTGAAGTTGATTTGCTGTAGTTGAACAACGAAGTATGTTGTCTCTTGTTGCATTAATTTCAGTAGCTAGTTTTTTAATTTATTGCTTTTGACTCCATTTATTACTCACAACTACCCAATGTCTCTTTTTCATCCATAAAATGGAACAACTCAATACAATTGTTAGTTGTTAATCTTTACTACTTGGTTTTTTCCAGTCATCAAGTTCTTCGGAAGTGTGGTGATCTCAGTGCTATTTTGGCGATTTGCAAATCAGGTAATTATTCCTTTTCAATGATGTATAAAATTTGATCCCCTTAATTGAGTTTGTTGATGGTTTTGTAGCTTAAGTCTGATCAGATTTTGTATCCTTATTCTCTTATTTGAAAGGCCTTATGTTCTGAAAATTGAATTTAAGGGTTTGTTTTTATATAAAGATCAGTTGCTTTTATATTATGAAAATTGTTGTACATTCGGAAGTTATATGGTCCACATCAAAATAGCACAATGTCTCCATTATTTCTGTTAGATTTGTGTTGTTTTATCGATAGCGTTATCTGGTTATTGGTTTCGGCTCAAAGTAAACTACTTTCATTTTATATCTATTTATTATTTGTAAAACTTGGGAAGCAAATAGTATGAAGATCTTTATCTTGAAAAAGAGTGTATCCTTGTGACTCCATTGCAGTGAATTTGAGTTCCTTATCTACTAAAGGTGTTACTCCCCCAAACTGTCTACTCCTTCGAGTATAACAGAAAATCATGGGATTTACTGCTTTTTAGTTGATTTCTTGGGATTCCAGTGGAAGCATGAAGAGGATGTTTAAACACTTTCTTTGAGTAGTAGCAGAAGTATATACTTCCTCTTCTAGGTGTATGCTAACCAGTAGAGGATTCGGGAGGATGGATGTTGTTCTTTCTATTGCATACGTTTATTGTTCTTTAAGCTTAATGGAGTAACAATAGAACAGATGATGTGTAATAGTTGTGTAATAGTTTTTACTAGTATGTAATCATAACCCTTCTTTATAAATTTATGTTTTTGGAATGCTATGAAAATTTATGTTTGTTTATATTTATCAAATGCTATGAAAATTTATGTTTGATTATTTTTATCATTTTCTAATATTATGTACTACTGAATAAATATTGTTTACTACTGAATAAAAAGCACTAACAGTTATTTAATTAAATAAATATTTTGTCCTAATTAATAATTTTAGGTTTTAAGAATAACTTCTATTAAAATATGATCATCAATTAAAAACATTATTATTACCCATTCTTAATCGAATTTGTGATTAAATAAACCAAGAGTTGTTATAAATTTAATATCAAAATAGTGTAAATTGATGCTGTATGAAAACATAGATTTCTAATTATGTAATAATGACTAATGATGTTAATTAAAGACATCACAAATTTTCAATTGAATTTTTAAATTGATTTTAGAATAAATTCATCAAGACTCGTTATAATTTTGTATTTAAAATTGTTAAAATACTTAAATTTTAGACATATGTGTGAATTAATAAGGTATTAAAGCATAACTTCTTAATCATATATTAATGAATAAATTTAAATTTAAATTATAATGTATTAAAGCCTAACTTGCAACCATTTTGTTTTATCCCTAACTCTCTCATTTTTATTTTCATGTTTTATCCCTAACTCTCTTTTTTCTTTCTTTTTTCATGTTTATCTTTTTCTAATATTATTTAATTATTTAATATTTGCTTTGTTACCAAAAGAAGTATAATTTTCTTAAATTATTATATATAAACAAATAGTAATTTAATAAAACATGTTTAATAATATAATATTTTAAATA
Source organism: Erythroxylum pelleterianum (assembly GCA_027563865.1). Classification (NCBI taxonomy): domain Eukaryota; kingdom Viridiplantae; phylum Streptophyta; class Magnoliopsida; order Malpighiales; family Erythroxylaceae; genus Erythroxylum; species Erythroxylum pelleterianum. The sequence goes on from JAOQMR010000211.1 coordinate 15,817,608, forward strand.
TAAATCTATTACAATTTTATATAATTTTTTAATAATACTCACAAGTTAATGCTATTACTCATTTTAAATTAAGAGATAAAATAATTTTAAATTAAGTAATTAACAAAATATTATAATGATAAATAGTAATTATATATTTATTTTGTTGAAGTAGTCTAATTCAAGTAAAACTAATTAAGTAGTAAAATCAATTGTAAATTGATTACCTAGCTTATAATCTTTTTCATCTTATATGATTATATGGCATCATCCCAAAAAGGAAACAAATGAGGAAGTTAAAGGGGGAATGATACAGGTCGGATTCGTTGGCCAAAAGAAACTCTTCTTATCTTTTGTGACATTTGTAATCAACATATTGAAAGGAGTAAGG
>JAOQMR010000211.1:15818077-15848115 GCA_027563865.1 Erythroxylum pelleterianum
TTTTATCCTTTGTTCGCTTTTTAATTCTGCTAGATGAAAGCCATCTCGCGCTAGTCTCGTATGAGTGATCGCTTCTTCGAATAGCAAGAGTGTTACTGTCCGAACGATACGGAGACCGAGCGATCCATAACTTTGATTCTTGGAGTCTGTCGGATGGTATCGAGATCAAGCGATCCGAGATTATCTTCTCAGCATCGCCAAGTTCCAAGATCTTGTCTTCGCGTGCTGGTTGAGCGATCGTCGAGGTCGGGCGATCCAAGATCCTGTCCTGACATCGCTTGGTTTCAACATTTTGTGTTGGCAACCTTACCGAAAGTGGTCGATGTCGAGCAGTCCAAGATCCTGTCTTGGCATCGTGTGGTTTCAACATCTTGTGTTAGCAACCTTGTCGAACGAATGTTGATGTTGAGCGATCCAAGATCCTGTCTTGGCATCGCGTGGTTCCAACATCTTATGTTGGCAACCTTGTCGAACGAATGTAGATGTCGAGCGATCCAAGATCCTGTCTTGGCATCGCGTGGTTCCAACATCTTGTGTTGGCAACCTTGTCGAACGAATGTCGATGTCGAGCGATCCAAGATCCTGTCTTGGCATCGCGTGGTTCCAACATCTTTTGTTGGCAACCTTGTCAAACGAATGTCGATGTTGAGTGATCCAACATCCTGTCTTGGCATCGCGTGGTTCCAACATCTTGTGTTGGCAACCTTGTCGATCGGTAGATTGCTCTGGCCTTATTCTGATTTAATTAGACTGTTTATGTCAAGAAATCTGAAACTCTTTATTGATGACGGCAAAAGTGTGGGCTGTTAAAAAACCTGACTGGCACAATCAGGAAAAAGGTTCCCACAAATTACATGCGCAAGAGCGTAAGCAGTAATAAAATGCTAAACAAAGAAACAAATAAAGCAAGCTTATCTATGGATAAAAAATGTCGTTCGGCCCAAATCTGTGAGTTTGGTTCGGTCTTCTTTATCTCGTGTGATCTTTGGCGTTTAGTCTGCAGTAGCCGTCCTCTCAACTTCCTCCTCAGCTTTTACATTGCTAGAGTTTGTAAAAACGATCGCTTCGCCAAGCGCCTTTGTTTCTGCTAGATAGCACTCCCTAGCGATTCTCTGCTGGCTCCTGACAACACCGGTTCCATATGGGGTTGGAAACTTCATTGCTTGGTAGTAGGTGGAGACGACCGCTCTGAGTGCGTTTTGAGTGGCTCTTCCTATTATAGCATTGTATGCTCCCGCGAACTTGATAACCAAAAATTCAACGCTCTTCTCCACCTGGCATGGCTTCTGCCCGAATTTTACATTCAATAATACCTGAGCGAAAGGGTAGGCCGATGCTCCAGTTACCCCTTTGATGGGCCCGCTATCGGCAACAATCGCTCTTCTGGAATTTTCATTTGCTTAAAAGCGTTGTAGTATAAGAGGTCGACCGAGCTGCCCGTATCGATCATTACTCGTTTCACCTCGCTACCATCCATATTCAAGGTGGCCACTAATGCATCATCATGGGGGCAACTAACACCGTCTAGGTCAGATTCGTCGAACGAGATCACCCCATCGTTCGGTTTCTTTATCTTTGCTGGTAAGTCTTCACTGACCTGCCTGACATATCTCTTTCTTCCTTTAGCAGTCGACCCTCCTGCTACGTTACCCCCAAAAATCATGTTGATAACCCTAACCGGTCGGTCATCTTATCGCTCGGCATTTCTATCATCTTTTGCCCTGGACTGTGCCCTCATGTCACGCTGGTCGTCCGAATTCCTATTTCGCCTCCCCTCATTGTTCCTGTCGTTTTGCCTCGGAGGCCTCCGCCAAGTGTCGGACCGGTCGGTCCTACCCTCGTTATCCCGACCGGTATTTTGCCTGTACTTCAAAAATCTACTCAAAAAGGGGTCCCTATAAGGAGCTCGATCTCCTTCTTCAAGTTCCAGCAATTCTCCGTATCATGACCGACATCTCTATGGAAGCGGCAGTACAAAGAGGGATCCCTATGCTTTAGGAGAGTTCTTGTCGCATTAGGTTCTGGGAGGGGTTCCCCTTAAGCTCTCATGACCTCTAATACCTCCGCGTATCGCCTATTGAGCGGGGTGAAGGTTTCGCACCGCGAATCTTGTCGATCGATCGGCTTCCGCCAACCAGACTGGCCTCTCTGCCTTTTATGCACATCCTCGGATCTTCCACTCGACCCGCGGTCGTCTGCTCTGCGCTTTGTGTTTTTCAACACTTCTTCAAGCTGGATGTACTTGTCCGCCCAGCTTCTTATCTCCTGAATTGTACGGGGTTGATCTAGGGCCAACGATTTTTTGAACTCTTCGTCCCTCGTGTTATTCATGAGCGCCGTCAACATGGACGAACATGTAAGGTCGGGAACTTCCACAGCTTCATTGTTAAACCGGGCGATGAACTCCCGTAAACTATCATCCCTTCCCTGAGTCAACTGCATCACCTCCAAGGCAGTCTTCTAAAGTCGTTTGCTTGTCGCAAATTGGTTGAGGAACAATCGCTTAAAATCCTCAAAACAAGTGATGCAACCCGGGGGTAGACTATTGAACCATCGTCGAGCTCTTTCTTGAAAGGCAGTACAGAACGCCTTATATTGAATTGCGTCAGGGACGCAATGTAGGTTCATCATCGACTGGAAGTGCTGCAGATAATCTAGGGGATCGGTCTTCACAGTATACTTTTCAGGCGTCGGTATTTTGGTACTGACCGCTGGGTAGCTATCCAGGATCTCTGGAATGAGGGGGGAGCTGTATTGTAGGGGCGCTCGGCCCGCGCAGGAATTCTTAGCCAGATTGATTCGGTCGTCCACGATTTTTTCTAGGGCTTCCACAGGATGGCGATCGGCTATCGTACCCTGCTGCCAAGTGGGAGTCTGCTGTTGTCCCAGATGAGACTGCAGAATTTGACGAATCACTAGATCAGCCGCTTCCTCTATCTGCCTTCGGGTGAGAGGGGTTTGTTGCGGTGCAGGAGGATTGGCATCCAGGGGATGCTGAGAGTGGAGATGGGAATTAGTTTCAGCGTTATCCTTCAGAGTCACGCTTTGCTCTTCTTGATCTTGGTTTTGAGGCTGTGGGTGATCACTCGGGTGTGAAGATTGTGTGCGAGAATCGAGATGTGCTGGTGGGAGAACGGCAGGTAATTGCAAAGCCATCCGTGCAGTGCAAGTGCCGTGACGACGACAATATCGGGGTTGGCTGCTGTCGCCTGACTGATCTGTGTGGTTCTGGACGTGGTGCCCTGACGCCGGGCCCCACGGTGGGCGCCAAATGGTTCAGCCAGATTCTGCTGAGGCTGGACGTTGCCGTTTGGATCCATGATTCTGAATAACTTCGGCTGGAGATCACCTGCAAAACAATAAAGGCACATCGGGGATTGGTTCCCGGCAAGCCCCTCCGACGCTCAAGTTAGTCTTTTTGTGAGGGTTGTGATGATTGTAAACAAAGTGAAGCAGGGTTTCTTGTGTCGCACCTGAATTATGGAGAAAATAGTACCTTATATATCTAGAATCACTAGGTTTAGGTTTTTACGTGAGTCTTTGCGTTTGCATGGGAGATTATCTCCTACGACTGGGCCGTCGATATTTGGGCCTGGGATTGGGCCTTGTATGGCCAGCCTAGCCGACCCAACTAGGTACCATCCAGAATTTTACTAGTATTTCAAATACTAACTGTTACTAGTTGATACTATTTCATTTCGATTAATACGGAACAGTATTCATATCACTGCTTGGATGAGGTCTCCCATCCTCTCACAAGGGGATGTGCTTTATCTACAGAAGCATTCCAATGGTTTGATTTCATTCCTACTTTTTATTTTGATTTTGATTTTTAAAATAAAAATAAAAACATGTTTTTAATGCTAATATAATTATATTTTTATTACGAATAATAATTATATAATATATAAAATTTAAAGATAAATTAATATTTATAAAATAAATAAATAAGTTTATTTTAATATCTTATATAATATGTATTGATAAATTATCAGTAAAACATGTGGACAGAGACGAATGTGGATAACAGCAGGCAGATGAGAAGGAGGGAGAGGCATGATAAGGTGATGTGGAGACTGGAGAGGGAGGTAGACCGATAGGAGGGGGAAGGCACAGTGGCGTCGAGGTGGAGGACGACAGCAACGAGCGGTGAAAGAGAGAATGGTGAGAGACAGAGAGTGGTGCGCTGCTAGAGGGGGGTTTGTTAAAAAATATTTTTTGCTATTAAGTCCTTGCACTTTTCAAAATTAACGGTACCATCCAGAATTTTACTAGTATTTCAAATACTAACTGGTACCAGTTGATACCGTTTCATTTTTCGATTAGTACGGAACGATATTCATATCACTGCTTGGATGAGGTCTCCCATCCTCTCACAAGGGGATGTGCTTTATCTATAAAAGTATTCCAATGGGTTGATTTCATTCCTACTTTTTATTTTGATTTTGATTTTTAAAATAAAAATAAAAACATGTTTTTAATGCTAATATAATTATATTTTTATTACGAATAATAATTATATAATATATAAAATTTAAAGATAAATTAATATTTATAAAATAAATAAATAAGTTTATTTTAATATCTTATATAATATGTATTGATAAATTATCAGTAAAATTTATTATACTTTATAAAATAAATAATTTAATAAGTAATTTTATTTATAAATTAACCTATATATTTATTAATATATTTTTATTTATTAAAAAAATTTATTTGAAATTTATATACTTTGATTGAAGACCAAGTAATTATTAAAATTACAATCATTTTATTAATAGAAATTAAATCAATTATTTATAATTCTTATTAATGATTAATATTAAATAATTAAATACATAGTGTTAAATTAATTATTTATGATATGCATAATCAGTATTAAATAGTTAAATAATATATTTAGTTGATGGTAATTTAAATTATTAAAAACAAAAATAAAACTACTTTTACGTGTTTCATAATTCGCGAAAATTAGAAAAACTAAAATAAAAATAGAAAATAAAATTTTAAATAAATATATTTTTATTTTTAAAAATAAAATAAAAAAAATGCCATGAATTTACTACCTCACCTAAATATCCCACATCACATCACAATAAAATTTAATTATTTACCAAAAAAAAATAATTATTAATTAAAAAGTGTTAATTTCATATTAAATTAAGACTTGTCATATAATAAATAGAAATTTAGTTTTGTTTATTCAAATTTATTTTAAATGTTTTTATAAAAAAATATAATTTATTTTGAACTATTTAAAATATTAAAATTTAATTTATATTTGAGTAAAAATATTAAATAAACTTTTAATCCTGTCCGTTTGAAAGTTTCAGTTTCACCACCTGAGGCATGCGAGCCGGGACAGGACAATGTGTGCATGAATTCTAGCAAGTAATATTTTTTTCTTCGTTTTATAACCACTTCACTACTGTTTCCACAAACTAATGGCTCCCAGAAGACGCCCTAGAAAGGTACTCACTCTCTTTTTCTTTACCTTTTCCATTATTTCGACAGCTCACCTAGCTTCGCTTCTCTGATTTGCTTTTGTCCACTAGTTTCCGGCCGGTGAGGGGCGTATTGATGCAGCCCTTGATGCAATGCATTGCTATGGCTTCCCCGAAAAGCTGATTGTTTCAACCATCAATGAGCTTTTGGATGTGAGCTTTTCTCGTTATCCTTGATAGCAAAAATGTGTGGGAATGATTTGGACGTATGGCTTAATAGAGGTCAGATGATGTGGGTCTTGTTTTGTTTTAGGTTTATGGTCAGGGAGGAGTAGGATGGCCGTTCATCGAAGAGGGGTGTTATAGGATCCTGCTTGATGCCATTATTGAGAAACTTGAGAAAGAAACAGAGGAGAAGGTAAAGATTTTGTTTTGATCGGAAGATATTTGTGTTCTATAAATGCTATTGCTTAATTTCCTTACAACTATCACGTCCTCGTTTGTTTTTCTTCGCAAATGTTCATAAAATCGTCAATCTTGTTTGGCAACAATCACAACCACCACATGATCAATCAAGAATAATCAACCAATTTCAACTAACCCAAGCACAATAGTTAAACAATCCAAGCAATATATATGGCATTAAAGTAAATCGAACATCAGATATACATGAAAAATTACGGCCAAACTGATAAGCAAATTTACTGTATCAAATAGGAACTTATAAGAGTTCAAGTTCTGACTTACTGACCTTCGCTTGAAACCATCCCACAATTTAGCAACAAGTAATCTTTACTTTCAGTATTAAGTACTAGTTGAAAACTCAAATCAACATCACTCCCAGGTAATCCCAAAGCAATAAATTCTAAGATAAAGCTAAAAAATACTAATTATGGAATATGAAAGTCTTCTCTGCATACTTATTCTTGACTCTTTCCCTTTTTAGCTTTTTTTTTTTTTTGCTCTAAACTAGATAACCCATATGTTTTCTCCATTTATATGCAAAAAATAGGTTTTTTTTTTTCCCAGATATAGTCACTTACATGATCTTGTACAATGACCATGTCTATTATTCTTCCAACATTCAATGATGTACACAGTTCTAGTCAGTCACACGATCTACTCACACAATTGTGTAAGCTAGGGATATGGGTGTGTTTGACTCAATACGGTCGTGTATTTCTTCAACTGTTGTCCTTCCCCCTATGTGTTTATAGTGATCTACCCGGTCTGCACACACGACCGTGTACAACAAGGACACAGACGTGTTTAATTCTACATGGCTGTGTCTCTTAGAACTAGCTTCAGTTCAATGGTTTTCCATCTGGACTTCCCTTATTCGTCATTCTTATGATCCATGAAAGTATCTGAAAACGCCAAAGCTCACTTTTGCTCTAAAATAGGACTGGACCTTCAAAAGATCTTTACATTCTGCTTTAAAATTTGTCCATCTTGATACCTTTTGAGTATAGGCAATAACCTCTAGTGATGGGTTACATTCTGCTTTAAAATTTGTCGATCTTGGATACCTTTTGAGTATAGGAAATAACATCTAGTGATAGGTTCAGAAATTAAGACAATGAAGCGTGGCTTGTATGCATAAACGAGATTTACTTCCTCTTTACAATTGATCATAAATTAATGCCGGCTTCTTTAGTGAACATCTAATCTAATAATAGTTATAGCCAAAAATGGATTCACTTGATGCAGGGGCGAATTGCTTCTTCCTCTAATAGCCTCCTGTGTAGAACTCTCTTATCAATTAAAGAGAGGACATATGTTGCCAGGTCAAGACAATAAATCTATTTCTGAAAACTGTGTCGAATAAAGTTGATATTTGATTACACAAGATCATAACCTTGTTAGAAGACGTGTGGAGAAACTTTGGTTTGTAATATTGCCAATAGGATGCTAAACCAAGGTACTGTAGAAAACAGAAATGAAGTAGTAGTTATTAATTTTTTACTCACCGTTGGTGCATCCCATTTGCAGCTTCACTATCATTTGATGCAATAATTCAACACCTTCACTTGGACAATTTGATGAATGCTGTCATATTGGAATAAGTAGTCATACAGTTTCTACCTTCCATCCACATGTTAAATCCTCTAAGCTATTAACTAAAGAAAAAAAGTTCCATAGCATCGTAACGCATTGAGGTTTTCTTTTTTTCTTTTTAATAAATAGAAGGGATCTGTTCTATATGCTCCAAATCTAAAAAGCACAGAGCACAAACTTTCTCATTGTAAAGCATACTCAAAACTTATAAACAATATTTCTGTTTCTACTAGTGCGTCATGGGATGTATTCACCTGGTAGCTTACAGCAACAAAGACTTCCATATAAGTAGTTGTTGGCTGCTACTATCACTGCTTTGTATTCACTGTTAAAGCCCCTCATATTTATTTTACTTTATTGAGATTACATGAACCTTAGTCATATCTAACGTTGAGGCCTCTGCGGCTGTCGCATCAATGCCTAGTGAAGCTCTAACTGCGCAACGCCAACTGATAAGAATGCGCGTTGATCATTGCATGGCAGGCTAATGAGTCTCAGGACAGGCCATTGGTGACTATCGAATCGGGTAATGTTCTTAAAATCTTATTTCAAATCTTTCCCTTGTGACAAGTGGATTTTGCGTGTGTATCAGAGTTCTTGTTTTAAGTCCATTTATAGTGTACCAAACTTCCTTCTGGCAATTCCTACAAAAATGAGAGAAGTGTTGGATATTCCATCTTTAAATTTTTGCAGTCTCTTTTAGCAGATTTTAAAGCCCTCCAACCACCAGCTGGACAACCTGATGACGCAGTAGTTTACAACTGGAACGGTGTCAACTGGGACCGGGATTCCAGGAAGAAACAGGGATCAGAGGATGGTGACATTAATGGTGTTGAGAAGCCTCGGAGCAACAAGCCTTCGGATGGTATCCTCCCCATAAAACAAGAAGCTGGTGTTTCAAGCCAAAGGCGAAACCGTTGCTATGGATGGATTAGTAGTGACGACGATGAAGCGGATCTAGTGGAACTAGAACCTGCTCCGTTACCAGAAAACTTGGCAAGGTTGCTCCAATTTACCAGGACTCGGAAAAAAAGATGGGACGTGATGCCTGAAAATGAGTAGGGAGGTAGCAAATTAGTAATAGTATTGTACCGCTAGGAGGATTACTCGTAAATTTCAGTCATTACATCTATTAAGTTTACCGCATATTTTTATTTTCAGTGGAAGTCTATTATTATCTACACATAAGAAATTCTTGGTAATATTAGTTAGCAAAATAGCAATTATTGGATAAATTAGATAAAGGAAGAAAACATACTCTCCTTTTTTTTTATTTTGGATGTAGAATTCTAATATAATTAATTTTATAATTTAAAATTATTAAAAAGTATTTTGTAATATTAAAATGCCAGAACATAACAGAAGTATTATAATTTTGTTAGTATTTTTAATAATCTTAAATAATAAAACTAAATAATATTTAGGACTTTTGCCATCGTAAAAGAATCAAAGAGACACAGGAGAAGAAAGAGGTAAATAATCTGTGTTTAACAGACGGCAGTTAGTTATTTATTCTTAGTTTAGTTGTTAACTTCTGTACGTGTCGAATAGTGATTCGTGACTCCACATATCCAACGCTCCACAAAAATATCATTAGAAGAAGAACGGATAATTTGTTCCTACGTCGGTTAGTAAACGAGAGCAAATGCAAAATCTTTGAAGCTTCTCTTCAACTTTCATGGACTTAGCTCAATTCATAGGGTTTTAGTTCAACTGCTGTTTAGCTTTCTTCAACCTGAAAATATGAGTGTTGCAGGAAATTCATGTCCACTGTCAATATTACCGCATTTGAGGTTTTCTTGTTCTTGCGGAATTAGTTCGCGGCCATTTTTGGTTACTTCGCTCACTCCTCGGCGTGGTCAAAGACAGTTCAACATTTTGAGGTAAATCAATCACACTTTTCTCCTTTTTTGGTGTTATATGCAGAATTTAGTTTTTTACTTGTAAGCGGTTGAATCTTAAGATTATGCGAGAAAACGAGAAACGTTTTTAGAGTTACGAAGACGCAGAATGAACCAGAAAGCAATAGTGATAAGGTACTCAGACTTAAACTTGGCTTTTCCTTTTTTGCATTTGTAATATCTTGAATGTCTGCTTTCTTATCATTGCTTTACCATTGGCTATTTAGAACATTTGATTCGTTGAAAAACCTGCAGGAACAAGAAGTGAATGGGGGAGAAGGAGAGATTCCAAACACGGAATCACTAGGGCGAGTTGATTCCGGCCCCGAGTCTGAACCTCCTGTTCTAAATCAAATAAACAATCGTGATGGAGAATCTAAAGATGAAGTGAGCACCCAGGTAGCTGTTTTCATATTTTTAATATACATAGTACCGATTCAGCTACGTAGCTTTCTACAAACTATATTAGAGCATCATGCTATCTACTTATTTCATACCAATCAGGAAATGGATATGTAATTGTTTCCTTTCAATTAGTATTCAGGTTAGCAGTTAGTTTGGATCTTCAGCCAACAGGATATGCCCCTGCATTGAGTGGCAACTGACATAAGACTTTAACAGTCATAGCATCTGTTATCGAACTTTTGAGTAAATAATTTTAGAAAGTTTGTGGAGCTGATGGCGTTTGTGTTAATAGAGATTTGTGTAAATGTATTTGTTATGAAGAATACACTATTGCAAATCCATGCAATTATTTGTTTTAAGGTTGTATCTTGAAACAGGGCACTGACGATGTAGAAGTTGCCAGTGGATCACCATTGCCAGGTGTGAAGGTGATTATGATAAAGTTGTAATCTTTTCTGTAGAGGCCACCTTCCAATATCTTCTTTCTTACATCCACTTAATGAATTTTCTAAACAGCCCCAGCAACTGGATGAATCAATGAGGATTCCAAAAGAAACAATCGATGCCCTTAAGGACCAAGTGTTTGGTTTTGACACATTCTTTGTCACAAGCCAGGAGCCTTATGAGGTGAGTTATTAGCAATTTTAACTTTCCACTTTTTGTACAACAGCTTATTTGAAACTAGACAAACAGATGATCTTGCAACTGATTTTGAACACCCACTGAGCGTCCCGACATGCCCATAGCCAGTATAGATTACTGGCGTTAAAATTTAACCTTTCTTTCCTTGAATTGTCAGAGACTTCTCCAAACTTGTTTATGGAAGTGATCCAAAAAGTCTTCTTTGCATTTCAATTTTTTCTTGCCAATCCATGTTCTTATTGCAGTGGCTGCTGGATTTTTAATTTCTGTTTGATAGGGTGGAGTGTTGTTCAAAGGAAATCTGCGAGGGCAAGCTGCTAAAAGCTATGAAAAGATTACAAGCAGGATGCAGGTGTTTATATACTTCATATATTTCTTCCTTGTAACACAAACAGATACGTGGCCAAATTTTCAAACAAGGCTCAAGATTGATGTTACATACAATCTGAATTCTCCACTCTGTGTACACAGGGTAAATTTGGAGACGAATATAAACTTTTTCTTCTAGTTAATCCAGAGGATGATAAGCCGGTGGCAGTAGTAGTTCCGAGAAAAACCTTGCAACCAGAGACAACAGGTACTTACTTAACTGTTGCATCAAAGGAGTCAAGTTTGTGAATGTCAGACAAGAATATGGTATTCTTTTAACTAATACATTCAAACTATGGTTTTCTATTGTTTTTACAGCTGTTCCAGAGTGGTTTGCAGCTGGGGCCTTTGGATTGGTTACGGTTTTCACATTACTTCTTCGGAATGTTCCTGCACTGCAGTCAAACCTAATGTAATCTATTTCTTTATCTATGGTTTCCTTTGATTTTTTTCTCGCCTCAATTTCTTTTATTATTTTTCACTTTCAAGTGTACAATTCTTAAGATATCGTTTCTTTTTGTTTTATTCTTCTCAGCATTTCATCTTACTTGTTGACCAAAGCCAGTAACTAGAGCATTGCCTTTCCTTTCAATACTTCATCATTGTTGTATGACTTTTATCTCTTTATATTGTGTTAAGCAGTTCTTGTTATTCGTTTAATCTGTAATAGAAATTTCTGTCTCTTTTATAATTAACCTTGTTGAGTTAGATTTATGGTTTCTAATTGTTTATTGTTTTGAATCATTTTTGAGTTCTGGAGCTTTCTTTGTCTGAAAGTAGCTATGACTGAAGATTGATGTTTTGTAAACTACAGATCTGCTTTTGATGACCTCGAGTTGCTGAAGAATGGCCTGCCAGGAGCCTTGGTGACTGCACTAATTCTTTTGGTGCATGAAATCAGCCACTTAATAGTAGCTAAAGGCAGTGGGGTCAAGCTTGGGATTCCATATTTTGTTCCTAGTTGGCAGGTGATTTATGTTGTTTCCCTGTCCTCATTTTGAAATTCAAAGTTGTGTGAAAAAAGCTCTTGAACTTTCTTGATGGACAGATAGGCTCTTTTGGTGCCATTACAAGACTAGTTAGTATTGTGCCAAGGCGAGAGGATCTTCTGAAGATTGCAGCAGCTGGACCTATAGCTGGATTTTCCCTTGGTCTTGTTCTTTTAATTTTAGGATTCATCTTACCTCCCAGTGATGGTATTGGTCTTCTTGTTGATGCTTCTGTATTTCATGAGTCATTCCTTGCTGGAAGTGTTGGTAAGCTCCTAATCTTTAAGTGTGTAGTGTTTTTTCTTTGCTCCAGAAATAATTGTATTTAAAGTTTTATCTTTTACATTTCGCTGTTTTGGCCATGTCTTTCCTTTGTCTGAGGCTTTTTTGGCATTGCTGCCTACTACTCTCTACAGAGATTGAGGTGATTTTGACTGGAGTATTCCTTTTATTTGAAGCTAAACTTTTGTTAGGTGATGCCCTCAAAGAAGGGACTACTATATCTGTTAACCCACTGGTGTTATGGGCGTGGTCTGGACTTCTTATCAATGCCATCAACAGCATTCCTGCTGGGGAGCTTGACGGAGGACGGATTTCTTTTGCCATATGGGGGAGAAAGGTATGGCACTTGGATTTTCATTGTTCTAAACTCAATATGCTATCACGAAAACAAGAAGCCAATGCTTTTGACATGCTGTTTTACGTTTGATAGTGCTGATTAATTTTCTAATCACCAGGAAAAGTGAAAAATATGATGTTTTGCTGTGTAGGCTTCAGCTCGCTTGACAGGTGCCTCAATTGTCCTGCTTGGTCTAGCCTCACTCATTGATGATGTGGCATTTTATTGGGTGGTTTTGATATTCTTCTTACAAAGAGGACCAATTGCTCCGCTCTCTGAGGAAATAACTGATCCTGAGAATAAATATGTTGCCCTTGGTGTTACAGTTTTGCTCCTAGGACTACTAGTATGCTTACCTTATCCCTTTCCTTTCACAACTGAAACCCTTACGGCTTTCTAGCTATAGTGTCTCTACAACCTACGCCACCAGAAGTACCGAAGAATCGTCGTTGAGCTATTACAAACTCTTCAATAATGTTTCTGCAAACTCAATTATTTGTTGAAGACCTTGAGTAATTCACAGCTCATGAATTTTTTGCATGAACCCACTGGATTATAGGCTTTTATTTTACTTGATTTGATACTATTCATGTCAAGGCATAGAGAAATAAGTTTACTTGACATAGCTGCTCATGATGTTCAAAACAACATCCGTAATTCTTTGTACTGAAAAACACGTGGACATATAGGACAGTTTTACTTGCATGCCAAAGACTGAAGTAACTGTCATATCCAAAGACGGAGCCAGACTCAACTTTAAGGGAGAGTCGAGGTAGGAATTTTTTTTAAGGGAGGGCCACGTATATTTATAATTTTAAAAATTGTAATTATATAAGTAATTTAAAAAAAATTGAAACCCTTCCCCTGTACATAGCTCCGTCCGTGGTCATATCCAAATACAACCATGGCTTTTACCCGTCAACAGGGTATGCCCTTTCTTAAAACAATTAACATGAGGAGAAAAATAAAAAACGTCAATGCAGAGACTTGAGAGGTCGGTACCCTCTTGCGCAAAAGTATTTAGTCAGTATAGGGCTTATTAGCCTATTAGACAGCCTCGGGAACTTTCTCTACAACGCTACTAGCTTATTCCCATAACGAATTCCCTGTAATGGCCACGTACACATCTTCTTGAATAGGCTAAGCAAGGCACTGCTGAGTTGGCAGGGGCTTTTTTTAGCTTAACTGAGTCGTGGGTTTAAACCATCTTCATGTATGCAACTGTTTAAAACTTGAGGTTAGAGCTTTGCCTCTCGCAAGGGACCTACCTGACTCGAGCAGAAATTAGTCTAGATGTGGATAGCTTAAAGGTGTCTTTCCATAATTGAAACCCTCCTAAAATATCTCGTGGAAAATAAAAAAAAAGGTTTAAGTCGAGTTAATTAATTTTTAGGTCCAACTTGTCCTTTTTATTTTGAAGTTTTAAACCAGATTTAGATTTGAACCTACCGAAGCTTAATTCAAAAGTTGACATTATTTATAATTAAAATATATTATTTTATTTATATAACAAAATGATCGTCGTTTTATAATTGAGTGGATCAAAATGAAGTCATGTTTTGCAATTACGTTGTATCCGATTGACCTATTTCATGAGTTTGGTCAATTATGTAATAATTACAAGTGCACGGTATAGCTATAATTAGTACTGGTAAGTACGGGTCGATCCTACAAATATTATAAATACTAATAATTACCCTTTTTCTATTATCTAGCTTACAAATTAATTTTAGATTTTAAAAAAGAAAATAAAAACTAAACAATTAAAGAAATAAGAAATGATAATGAAAGCAAAGACAATATAATTTACTTATAAAACTATCGTTATCAGGAATTAGTATCTACATTTGAATCCTCTTAAACCTTAACAGATTGATCTTTTATCATACAATTATTTTGTTGATGTATTTCACCGTGAAGACTCCTATGGTATACTAGTAACTGATCTTGAGTCTACTAACAACTAATCTAAGGTCTCTAACCGAATTACTCAGGTTAAAACTTATAGGATTGTGTTACAGATTTATGAATGCCTTTATTAAGTTTAACTCTAATCTAGAAGATTTATATCATCCTATCTTTAGGGTTATAATTAACTCCTTCTAATCACGGTAGATATATTCACACTAGGATTTCTCAATCTTTACATATGAAATCAGATTATCAATAAAACACGCAATCAGATCACAATAATCAATCAAACCAATTGCATTAATAAAGGAATCAAATCATATCAAAGTATTAACATAAAGTTCATCTAAACTAAATACTAACTGGATGTTTAGTTACATATAATTGAACACAAAATCAAATATCCATTGAAAGAAAAACAAGTAGAAAACAATGGGTTCATAATTTTAAATCTCCTTGATTCTCTTCTATCAAATGTTCTTACGATGTAGAGGCTTGATCTTGTATTTTGTTGGATATGTCGATAATTTCTTTGTATTTTTCGCTTTTCTTAACCAAAAATCGTCCCTTTTGGACATTCTCTACTTTTAGAAATCACTTTCCAAAGTCTCCTCCTTTCATTAGCTACTGAAAATATCTTTTTATATTAAAAACTAGGGTTTTTGGGACTTACATGGTCTGATACACGATATGTACAAAAATGCTTGATATTGTTGCATGATTGTGCACTCCCTCGAAATTGTTGATTTTCTGTTTTACGCTAAGTTTTCACCCGAATTCCTCTCCTTTAACTCCATGAAGGCAATTATCATCTGTAAAAGCACTTGGAGTGAATTAAGTACCAAATATAAGATAAAAGTATAAAATATCAAGCAAAGTTAATCAAATATAGCTGTAAAAATATAGTGAAATATCCACCTATTAGTATCCTAGTGTCGTGTTTCATCTCTCACTCCTCGCATTGATTCTCCTCACTCCATTGCTCCTTACTTCATTACTCCTTTGCTCCTCAATCTCACTTTATCGCTCTTATGGTAAATTAACATTATACTTCAATCAATTTTCAGACTGCTCCTTTATCTTTAGTTTTGATGCAACAACTAGATATGAGATTGAGTTTGTGTAATAATCTAAGGTGAGTGTTTGAGGAAAAAAATGAAGTTATACTCCAATCAATTATATACTAAAGCTATTTGCCTTTTCTTCTCTTCAACATTTCTAGTGTTAATCTTTACTCAAGGAAATGGTAATAAGTGATCAAGGAAATTGTAATAAATCTATGTGATATGAACTTTGTTTGTTGATATATATTTGCTCAATAGACTTTATGTGATATCTTCTAAGATTTTAGTTCATCTAGAATTGGTTTTTTGATCATTGCTTTCAATAGTTAGTCTCTTAGGAGTCACGGCGAGAAAAGCCTTTCTTGATTCATGTGATAACAATGCCATGTACCTTGGGTTTATAGCATCCCTGTATGCCCTCTAACTAAGGGTTGTCCCTATGGTATTAGAGCCATAAGTGTTATTGACTGTGATTACATTATTCCATATGAAAGTGAGTAAGGAGACCTTGTCATATGCCATGAGTGACTCTTTGCCTAGCGATCATGTTCATCTTTCTTCAACTCTTTCTATTTCTAATATTCCTTATAGTGCTAAACATATATTTTCCAATAAAATCAAAAATCTTGTTGAAATTACCCATATTCTTCAGGAAAGTCATATCCATGATACTTCTTTACCTTTGCTCAATCCTTACAGTATATATTCCCAAAATTGTTCTTGGACTAGAAGTATTAGGACCATTCCTACTACAAATATTCCAAAGGCAAAAGAAATCATCCAAAGCTCTCATCTGGAGTAGTGTGGTTTAAAAGCTACGACAGTAGAATAGTATGTGAAACTGGAAATTCCAAAAGAAATCATCTCTCTTTGGAGACAACATAATCATACCCATCTTCATATTGACGTCATCATACTTGTTCTCACTCTTCATAGAAGAAAAGGAATTCTAGCTTCTCTCTTGACACTGCCTATACTACATACCAAAATGCACCGATTAGTACTTTGTTGACAACTCTCAACAATGGAAGTGTCATCCTTACCATTGCCCCTGATATATCAGGTTGGATGATCCCACTTTATTTGAAAGACTCCAGGTCCAGATCCAATTCATTGGAGTAGAACAAGATCCTATAACCATTATGGCTACTTTGCATCATCAAATGATCTATCATTTATAAAATCATGTTGTAGATCTTAATTTCTCAAATTCTACCTCTGATGCTCTGTATATGGTAGTAGATATAGCTTATGACTAGACTACCATCATCCAAATTCCGCAGCAACTACCTTCAATAGAGCTTGAAAACTTAATGCTTATAGAATGGATCACTAATTACCAAAAAATGTTTCACGCTCATCACAGGCATTCCTTTCATATAACTACTCCTATTCTTAGGACACTAAAAGATAAACTGGTAAAATCAATCTACATCATGCCCAATGAAGATCAGCCTGGACCCTCAAGTACATATGATCTTATTTTGATGCTTTAACCATTATTCTCATATAAAGAAGGCAAAGATGACCCTCTAATCTATTACTTCAAACCTGATGGAGAACCCATACATATTAGCCATCATCGTGGACATTTTTTCTGGAATGTAAATCCATCCATATGTGAGCCAGATTGTGAAATCTGTCAATAAGGTGATTTTGATGCTTCAAATAGTGATGATGAGATCTATGTTCAAAGGAGGAAGAAAAATAGAAGAAGACAACAGTAGAAAGAAATCTATCATTGTAAACCATTTCAATAATTTTATTCTAGACATGATGATCATGACCAAGATTCTAGACCATGGGTTAGGCTTAAAAACCTAAAACTAAAACCTCAGAACTTTCGAGAGTTGCTTAAAGTTGTTGGCAAGGAACATTTGTTCCTTATTGATCTAATACCCAACAAACCTCAGCCAATTATTCCTTCAATTCTTGTTGTACCTACTTTGGCCCCAATTCCTTATATGATGGTGAAACCATATGAGGATAAATTTCTCCCTTTACAGAGATATATAGATGAACATAATCAGGTTATCTCTAACGCGTACGTACGTGCTACAGGAATTACTTCTCAAGGGACCATTTTTATCTAATCCTACTGATTAAGTGCTCAACTGGCAAACTAATAATGTTGTGACCTAAAATAAAGTCCTTCGACATATTGATTCTAAGCTTGATGGTCTTAATCAACAAACCTAAGTTACGAAAAAAAGGGTCGAAAAAGTCTCTTCTCAGATCTAAAAACTACAAGCATCTTTTAAAGATCAAATGGCATAACTTGATGTTGATCTCAGATGATATATTGACACACAATCTGTTGGACCTGATTTTACAAACATATAGTAATAACTTTGAAAGGGAGGTACTCTAAAGAATGGAAGCTAATATGCCATCAAAATAGTCTAGGACTGCTTATGGAGCTTATCCAACCACTTTTTTAGTTGTGCAACCCATCTATTCATCTTCATCTTATCTTAAAGCTACTAACTATGAAAAAGTATTTAAAATGAATTATCCTTTAATTAGGCAGCCTATTCATAAACCTAAAACTCCCAAACCTAACCATTGCCTTCATATACCAAACTTGTCAAACCTCTTGACCCATGGACAAAACCTTTTTAAATCAAAACTCCACCTTCTTCACCACTAAAAACCCAACCTTCTTCATCCAATAGAAAAGATAAAGCTCCTCAATAAGAGTTCATTGCAACTTATCAACATCTACTCCAGAACCATCAGGCAAACTCACCCTTGAGCATTATGATGTATTTGAGCAATCTTTTAAAATATCTAAACCATCTTCCGATGAATTAGAATAATTTGTTGATTTGTTTGACCTAACTTAGATCATGATGACTATGCTTGAACCAATTGAAGTTGAACCAAAATTAGTGAAGTTGAATCAATAAAGACTAAACCATTCAGACCTTTACCACCATCAAAACTAGTATTACCAACCAGATCTACTTCAAAACCCTAGTTTATATTTAATGATCGTCCACTTAAGAAATGACAAGACCCTCTCCATGAATTTAGAGCATGGATTGATTTGATTACTCAACCAAATAATCCATTAAGAGATAGTTTGTCCAAGTTTACTTCTCATTTTTACTGGTAAAGTATGAGAATGGTGGCAGAGCCTACATGATTATCGATGAATCTAATACATTGAAGTCACTTCCATAGAAATTCTTCTTGGAGTCATTCACAAATAATTCATTAGCAATTTCCAACTCATTGATAAATAAATCAAGCAAGAATATTTTGAAATGAAATGTTGTTCACTAGACAGAAGGGATTTGCATAAACATTTTCAACGGATGATGGAAAGATATTATCTTCTTAATGGTTCCAATGATGTCAATTTTTGTTATACATTCATCTTGTCTCCTCTAGAAAAGCTACAATCTGAACTATAAAGGACCATTACGGCATTACAAAGAGATATAAGGGAAATATCTCTTGGAGAAATCTATCAACCCACCCTAGCTTCTTTGGTTAAGCTTTACGATCAATAAAAATTCTTTAAAAATATGATTAAAGTGGTCCCTTGCTGAAAAAGGCATGTAGCATGCCTCACTTGAAGATCAAGTGTAAGGAGACAAAAGACTGTGCATGTGATCCTAAAATGAACTGTCATCATAGTAAGTTCTCCTATAAGAAGTATTACAGATTGCTCATTCCAAATGAAGGAAATTATAAGCCTTCCAGAAGAAAGAAACGACATCAATTTATTCAATTTTTTAAACAAAGACTTAAGAAAAAAAAAAGCATATCGATGTTTTATCTATGACAAACTAGGACATTATGCTCATTAATGTCCTAACAAAACAAAAATGGATGTTAAACTATTGGAATCCATTGAGGCTATCATGCCTATTCATGAAAATGGAAACATTAAATACTTTATTAAAGAACAATCCATTGAAGATGAGGAAACAAGATTTACTGTTCTAATCGATTGTTTTGAAGAAGATTATGCATCCTTTTATAGTTAACTTTTAGATGATACTGAGGATGATATGCTATACATGCTACAACAAAACTATTTGAAGGTGAACCATACACCTTTCACTGTTCCTCGTCTTTATGTCCATATCCATTTATTGCAATAACATAAATTTGAGAAACCAATTAAGGTTACTGGATATATGGACACAAGATCATGTAGAAGCCTTATGAAATCCAACATCTTACCTCCTAAAGCATAGATTTCACATGATGAACATCTGCTGATGGAAACTCATTTAAAATTAGTCTTATCATAAAAAGGAAAATAGGGATCAACTTCTTCTCTAATTGTGTGGTATAGACCAAGGCTTTTGGAAGCCATCTATTAGACCTAGATATCCTAACAAGTATCGATGCCTATTGTAAAGCATCTCCATTACAAATCCTACCTATAAGGATCAGATGTCGAGCTAACTTCAGTTCCTATACAGGCGTAAGAAATGTGTTTAAAGTCACTCAAGTTCCTCCTCCATATGAAGCCCTATGGGACCAGTTTTTAAAACAATGTCCTGAAAACCATGCAAAGTTTTCACTCCCCAATCCTCTTTGGAAAAATCCTCACTTCTTCATCCATTTACCATTTGAAAAGAATGAAGATATCAATCCTACCAAGGTTACTCATCCAGGTATAAACCCTGATGATCTGAAATTAACATATGAGGAGTATGCTATCTTGCTGCAACAAAGATTGATTGAGCCCACAAATCAAATTGAGCTTGTCAGACTTTCTATGTGAAAAAAAGATCTAAACAGAAGTGAGGGAAAAAGAGGTTGGTGATTGAATATATACCTCTAAATGCTTTCTTGCAAGATGATAAGTTCCCACTGTCAAAGATCAGTGCTCAAGTCTTATTTCTCCAAGAAGCTACAATTTTTTTAAAGATTGATTTAAAAGCAGGATTTTGACAATTGGGAATAGAACCTTAAGAGAGATATAAGACAACTTTATGTATTCCAAACACAATGTATCAATGGATTGTTATGCCAGTTAGACTCAAGGTGGCTCCTTCATTATTTTAGCAGGCCATGACAAAAATTTATGAGCCTATTATCTACAGTACTTTGGTTTATATTGATGGAATATTTTTGTACTCTTAGACGTATGAAGAACATGAGGCTTTACTCCAATATTTTTTAGCTCTCACAAGGCAATATGAGATTATGCTCTTAGCCAAGAAAAGCCGCATTTGGGATGACCCAAATAGGATTTTTAGTTATGAACTTTCAAAATGGATTTTATCAGCCTGGTCCACATATAACTAATGAGTTATTACAATTTCTTGATGAAAATCTCAACATTAAACATATTTAACAATTTCTTAGAATTATTAACTACATCAGATATTTCATCCCCCATGTGGCTGGTTACATAATTCTCTTATCAAAATTGTTGAGGAAGAACCTACCACCATTGAGTAAAGAACAAACCATCCATCACTTAAAGCAAGCCTATCATAATACACCTGCTTTAAAGATTCCTGACAAAGGCCAACACGTTCTGCAGACAGATGCAAGTCACCATTATTGGGTATTATCTTAATTGAAGAGATTGATAGGAAAAGACACTATTGTGGCCATACTAGTGGCCAGTTCAAAGAATCAGAAAAGCATTATCATGCTATCTACAAAGAGAATTTGGCAGTAAAAAAAGGCATTGAAAAATCAACCTCCACCTTAGCCTTTATCACTTTCTTATTGAAATGGACAACACAACTTTCCCCAAGATTCTAGAGTCTAAAAAGAAGACACTACTTGATAACCAATTCTTTCGATGGCAAGAATGGTTTTTTCACTATAAATTTACCATTCACCATATCAAATGACAGCATAACATTCATGTTGATTTCCTCTCTTGCCAAGAAACCTAATCTAGCTCCTCTCTTCTCTTCTCAAACACTCAATCCCTCTCCTCCTTTCTATTATAAAGTATCCTTTGTATGTAAAGATCAACAAGTCCTTTCCACCCATTATGAAGACTCCTACTAAGACAATTGTTGATATTACTCTTATTCTCTGAAAGAGCTTGTTCTATTATTTTCACATTGTTCTCACCATTCTAAATATTCCTCTCCATCCTTATTAATTTGATATATAAACTCCTTATCATATTATCTGTCACCTCTATGATTCCCTTTTTAAACCAACTACGTGGCATCAATAGGCTTTGTCTACCCTATATGCTTGCCCAATTTCTCTTTCTCCACTGCATGTATATCAACACCTTTCAAAACTAGCAAAAGCTGATTCACTTCTATGGAAATTTTTGGAATGGTTCCAACCATTGTAAAAATGACATCTCCATCTTGGACAAATCCTAAACAAATATCAGTTATGGGCTATGCTTTCTCTATGAACAGAAGGTCCATTATATTTTTATCATTCATCATCGATATAGTCTTATTGGACATAGTTATGTCTACATTATCAACTATTTTTAGAATTGGCGAACTATCAAAGATTGACCCAAGCACCACAAAGATCTACTGAGAGATCTATATGCTTTTTCTAAACTACCTAAACCACTATCTAAAAACCACTAAGCCTACAACATGTACCTCTCTAAGACCATACCCAGATGATTTTTCTCTACCAGAACTCATTTCTCCTACTGATGGATATTGGACCTTTATGGACCAGTTTGCTACTATGGGATTCAACAATATGGTTGGAAAAGTACCATGTCCTCGAGGCTTTGAATCCCAAAGAAATTTTGAACTTAGAGAAAATTTTACAAATCCAAATCCCAATAATGGCATTAGGCCTTAGAGATGTCAAATTTGGCATAAGTACAAGCTAAATGTTGCAAACTGATCAAGGATGTTATTTGATATTTTGGCTTATTCATGAGATGATTAAAGATGATGGTTGTTGTTTCTATTGTTGTGTTTTATAACATATGATATATAACCAACAATAGAGAAATTTTGGAACATTTTTTGACATTCCTTTAGATTTAAAAACATATATAATAGTGATAATAATCCTCAATATTGTTGTATGGGCATTAACTTGGCACATAGTTTTAGTAAATGATCTATAAAACTAAATTGATGTTTATCATATATTTCAATATTAGATTGATATTATTTAATTTGAATAATCATAATTTTAGATTAATTTCTTTCTTTTCGATTGATATTATTTCTCAAATATGCAAGTAAAAACATTTTATTTGTATCTTTTATTTTTGTTTTATATGATCATCTTGTTTATAGTTGTTTCATATGGATAAGAATGATAATTTAACAACATAAGGAAATAAAATAGAAAGTTTGAATCCAGTACCTAACAATAGATTAATTTAAGAAACAATTTAGACTGAAGGAGCCAATCCGTTGAAGATTTGCAGTTATGTTTAGAATCACTTCATCAAGACTAAATCAAGTTATGGAACTGCTAAGGACAATTTAAAGTATTATCATAAGATTTTGGTCAGGGATTCTAAATGTGAAACATCTTATTTGAAGAGGCACATAAACTCCTACAATAAAAAATATATGCTATTACGAGGTTAAACTTTTTTCCCCTTAACTTAATGAAAATAAAGAGTGAAATAACTTTGACAATTTCTGATTTTGAGAGATCCAAGCATTTGCTTATGAAAATGATAATAGAGAATGAATATCCACGCTCCATTGTTAATGATCGAAACTTTAAGATGTTCATCACGTCACTTCAACTGAATTTCAAGATGCCAACTTATAATACTATGAAGAAAGACATCTTCAAGATTTACAAAGAACAAAAACATTTGACATTAAATACATTGTTGAGTAATCTAAGCATTTGCTTATTAAGATGATCATAGAGAATGAATACACACTCTCCATTGTTGATATTCAAAGCTTCAAGATGTTTATCACCTTATTTCAATCTACTTTCAAGATGTCAACTTGTAATCCTATGAAGAAAGACATTCTCAAGATTTACAAAGAATAAAAGCATTTGGCACTAAAGACCTTATCAAGTAATCACATATAAGTTGTCATCACATCAAATATATGGACAATCAATAACTAAAAGAAGGGTTATATAGTACTAAAGATGGATTATGTTGACAATAATTAGACTTTATATAGTCAAATCCTAAGGTAAATAATACTTTTTAATTTTTTTATAATTTTTCATTGATTATGTTATAATTGATATTTATTCTTCTTTTTAAATGGTAGGTTTATTTAGTTTATGTTATCAAGTAAAAGGTTGATATTTTATTGATTGATTGCTTTAAAGATTAGAAATTTGACATAAAGCTCTCAACCATAACTTTAGATAATTATATCACAAACGATGTTTTGATAAAAAAAAAGTGAAGACCCAGTTGCAGGTTGGGAGTCTGCTAATGAATGAAAGATCTTTTCATATCCATTATTCTACCCATATTATGAATTTGATGATAAAGGATGACTTAAAGATAATAAAAGAAGAGGTAAAGGCAATATGAAATATCATAGTATATTAGAGTGCAACATCTAAAATGGTTGAAAATTTTGAAGAAATTTCATGATAACTACGTATTCATGCACAAAGAAGTTGATTATGGATTGTCTAACAAGATAGAATTCCACTTTTAAGACGCTTAAGTCAGCAAGTAAGTATGTTAAGGTGTCTCAAGGTTGAGACATTGAGATTTTCAACATACTTATTTGTCGTAGAAGAACAGTGGGAGTTAGCAAAAGCAACTTATGCCAAGTTGATTTTGTTTCATACTATTACTAAGTTTTTTTTAGATCGAAGTATATGATTTGCTAACATGTGTGAGATCAATCTAGCATTATCTAAATGGATCTTTGATTATAATGAGGTGATTCATACAATGGCGGAGTAGATGACAGGGAAATTTGATACTTATTAGTTTATAATTGGCAATACTGTCTTAGTGATATATGTGTTGGAACTAAGATATACTATGGAGCGACTTTAAATTTTTACTTATAGTTGTATGAGGATCTAGCTAAAGGATATATTAATATCGTTAAACACGTCTAGTATGATTATTAACACTTATATAGGGCTCGGGATGAAGTATATAATGATAAACACATATGGTATGTTTTATTTAACAATTATCAATTAAAAATTGATAAAGAGATGGATCATATTAGTGTAATATCAGTTTCATCTTTTACTGATATATCATTATCAAACATAATTAAAAGTCTAAATTTTGAATGAGAATTCTTACAATAAGATGAAGTTAGATAAATATATGGTAATAGATATTATGATTACTTTTCACGAATATTTTGACATGTTATTGTGGTAGAAGTCAAATAAAGCTCAATATTTGATTATGCAAGTAATTGGATGAAACTTATTAGTAATTCCATTGTAGTAGTGTTTTTCTGGAATGTAAGTAAAAATTCATTCAAGAGGTGGAAACTAAAGAATATATGAGGTTACATCTTTGAAAATGGAGCTCAAACTAATAAAGAAATTGCAGATTGGATATATCCAACAACATAGTATTCTAAACATTCAATTGAAATCTAATAGCATTAGATAAGAGTAGATGATTTGCATTGATTAAAACGATCATCCTTCGATTGAGCAGTAAATGATTCCATCCATATTCTTTGAACTCCTTAGCCTTACCAAAAATTTTGTTATTTTTCATTTTCTAGATGTATTATACTAACATAGCAAACCTAGTTTTGAATAACTTTTGATCTTCTCTACTAGTCCATCTCAGATTGCCAGCCCAAGTCAAAGTATATAGTTGTTTCTAAGTTTATTTTAATACTAGTGGTCAGATAGTAAGTCCTCATCATAGTCAACTTCATGATAAAGCTACAAAAGTCATATTGTGTGCTCGAAGTTGGTTAGGTATTAAAATATTCAAGGTAACTCTATACTTTTATGATATGTTAGTTTTTTACTTATGGTTTTAACAATCATTTATCATATTATGTTATAATTTCTTTTTTATATTGTAATAGATATAAAAAATGTGAATACAATAAAGACCATTCATTCAATTGAAAGTTTCTTTAAAGAAGTATTTGAAGATGAAGGTATATCTATTTGTTAATTATCATGCATTCATTTTAATAAAATTGTTGCATAATTTTACATATGATTTATATAATAATTATATATATATAGATAAAGGTGAAGTGGTACAAACTATTGATGATTCGAGTAATAACCATTACTTAGCTCACTTTTTTCTAGTATTGTTGTGTTTTTTTTAATCTTTATTTTTCAATTTACTATTTTTATATGCAACTGATTTGGTTTTTTTACAAATGGTGATGTACATAGTTAAACTGTCATATATTTATGTAGTTTTTTTAGATCAACAATTAAAACAACATGTCATTACCTCTACCCTCTATCATGATGCATTTAAATAAACTTAAGTTCTACTGTAGTTTCTCCAAGTTCAATATTTTTTATTCTATAACATGGTATAAAATGAGAAGTGAAATGCTAGGTTGTGTGCATTATGCTATTGTTTTCTGATTGATGAAATTGCTAGTGTTTTTTTAAATATTTTTCCCTATCTTTTATGCTTATATTTATAAAACTCTACTTTTATTTAATTTTTCGACAAAATTTATGAGCAAGGTTTAATACCTTTGCCTTCTTCTGTCGTATGTTAGTGGATGTTCAACTAGTATTATGAACTACCTTATAAATGCATTATAGAGTATTGACAATTGAGAACTTGTTTCCTTTTCATATATTTGATCTAAGTTTGGATTTTTTAACATTTTGATGGAAAAGTTACTTACTTTCTATTTAGTCTAACCAATTCTTTTTCTTTATTTATCGATATGGTAATATTTAGATCGAAACTTTGGCTAAAATTTTAAATTTAAGGAATTCGCTTATCCTACATAAGAAACTCTCTCTGCCTAGGCATCAATAGCACCATCTTTTTTCTTGCCTTTACCATTTTTGTATTTATATTACAAATAGGTTCCTTGATTCTAAAGAAGGAGCTCAAAATTCTATTAGATTTTTACTTTTTTATTTTATGGATTTTTATTGGACTTTGATTTACTTCTATTATTGAGCTTCTTTATACTCATTATTTTGTTCTATATTACACATTTTCTTATGTAGGCAATAAGTATTATGGGTCTTTACAAACCTGCATATTGGCTTTCCTAAATCATATACGAGGGAATTCTTATGCTTATTTCATCTCTTCTTCTAGTTCTTTTTGGAATGATATTTCAATTTTATTTTTTCATGAAGAATAACTATTCATTTTTCTTGTTTTCTTCTTTTCTAATTTGATATGGTGAGACTTACTATTGCATTTTATAAGGAAATAATGCAGATTATAGGTGTTTGTATTGATTATTTTCACTTTATCAAGTTTCTTCTTTGTGATGTTAGATTGCTTTTGCATTCATATTGTCAACCTTTATTAAGAAATTATCTTCAACCAATATAGTGGGTTTTTCCTTACTTATGCGTGACGTTTTGACATAGGAAAAACTTCATTATTGTATATGAAAGTAAAAACATTTAAAATTTTAAAATTTTTTAAGATTTTTTAGGCTTAATTAGGGTTGATCGAGCTCAAAACCGAGCTTAGGTCATAAGCTTCAGACTTATGCCAAGATTAAAATTTTCACATAAGTGAGATAGACAAATAAAGCTTAACTAATGTTATTACTAAAGAATAAATTTGAACAATTATAACTTAAACCAAATTTGCCATTCACATCTTTTTCATTAGATTCTTAATATACAACCCATAATCTATACAATTAATGTTTTTGACATTTTCCCTATTTTAGATACAATGGAAAAAGGTCCGATTTTGCTC
Organism: Erythroxylum pelleterianum; assembly: GCA_027563865.1. Taxonomy (NCBI): domain Eukaryota; kingdom Viridiplantae; phylum Streptophyta; class Magnoliopsida; order Malpighiales; family Erythroxylaceae; genus Erythroxylum; species Erythroxylum pelleterianum. The sequence continues at coordinate 15,845,280 of JAOQMR010000211.1, forward strand.
AAATTTCCTAACACAATGTGTTTGATAGGAATCTCATTTCATTATATAATTCTGTTCCCTCTTAAGAGATGTTACATTTATAGAATTGTTATTGTATTTAATTTTTTACATAATTTTTTATTTGTCAAACAAAAATAAAATTTCAAAATGACTATTTTATAATTTAACATATATTTAAAAATGGTTATAAAATTTGAAACATTTTTCAAAATTTTTATTTAATTATAAGGATATATTAAATAATATATGAGTTAATAATAAAATCATATTAAAAGAAAAAATGAAAACATAAAAATAAAATAACAATGAAAACAAACAAAAAAGTCTTTATGGTTTTTATTCGTTTTAAAAATAAGAAAAAATCAAAATTAAAAATTTAGTGGATCAATTTTCTATTAAAATTTAAAATAAAAATAAAAATAACGTGATATGAATAGGTTTTAGATCTCCAAATAATTTTTTTGAAAAAAAGAAAGAATATTATGTACTGATAAAAGATAGGAGTAAAAACGTACAAGTGATCTAGAGGATACCCCTTAAACTAGAAAATAAAATGTTGGTGTTGTTGGGAGAGGATACCTCTTTGACTCCGTCTAGGATTTTAGTAATAATAATGTCAATAAGCTTGGTCTTGGATTCAAAGCGCCTAGTGTTTCTCTCTTTCCACATAGCTTGGACACACATACTCACAATGGCTATATGAGACAAAATGATGGGACTTCTCTAGGCTACCAAGGATCGAATCACTTGACAAGGTATTCTCTTGTGTATGCCAACTACATCACATCAAAATTTCCATACCCGATTAATTACCTCACTTAAAAAACAAATGAACTTTAGTTTCTTCCTGGATTTGATAGAAAGGGCAATGTGTATTCATGTTTAAATAGCTAATCCGATTAGTCGTATTCAAACTATTTTGTTTAGTGAGCCATAATAATTTGCTCAACAGTAAAATACAAGCAATTCAATGGAACTTTGAGGACCTTATATTGTTGTTTGATTTTGGTATGTATATTTTTTTAAGTAAAGAAAATTGGTGGAATTGAAGAATGAATGAATAAAATTTAATCTTAATTTATACCTTTTTAATAAATTTGTAAAACTTTATCAGATATAACTTAAGTCTCTGACTTTTTCTTTTAAAAATTAACTCTTAGACTTTTTGTTAAATATGTCAAAAGTTCATATAGTTTGAGCTTTTTCTAGGTTTACATTTAAAAAATTATCACTTATTTGTTAATATTTTGTTATTGCACAAGTTGTCTGATATATCTTATTAGTTTTTTGTCTATTTTTATTTAAAATGATATATTATTAAAATTCTTAAATTTCAATATGATATTGTTTTGAAGTTATAAATGAACAAAAAGCTAATGAAATATAATGAAAAGAATTTTATGAAAGCTAAACAACATCAGGTGAAGGTAAATGATAATTTTTAAAATGAAAAATTAGAATAAAAAACCATATAGAATCTAATATAATTAATCCTTGGTTTAGATAGGTCCTAAATTTTTTGAAGTTTACACTTAATGTGGCCATTATATGTTTTTGTTTCCTTTTCCTCTGCGTCCTTGATGGGACTTTTGCTTAAGTGATGTAAGTTGTGTTTTCTCTTTTTTTTTTTATGAAAGGTAAAAATGTATATTCATCAAAAAGAGGGATGTACAGCTGCACACATGAATCTGAAAGAAGCCTACGAATACAAGCTGCTTGCTTATTGGTTGCATAGGGGCATACCCCAGTCAAGTATAATAAAAACAACAGGTTCAAAAATGCAAAAAAACTGAAAGAAGGCCCAAAAACATAGGAAACCACAAAACACTCAAAGGCCTAACAATCAGTATTGGTCTAAGAAAACCCAAGAAAAAGAAGCTCACAAAATCAGACAAAACAGGCGGCCCAACAGAGTAAGGAAACCAGCCTGGTATAAGCTACAAAAGTCAAAAATCCCACTAAGGAGGCAACATGGACGTGAGGCTATCGGAGTAAACCCAAATTGCGCTCACATGGATGCCTCCGAAAGGGCTCAACCATCATCCTGCCAGCAAAAGGCACGACATCATTTCCTTCCTTCCTGAACGACAGCGTTTAGTCAAAATTCTACCAGATGCAAGCGACGTAGTCCCATCACATTCTCAATAAAATCTCCAGGCGACGTCGGATTAGGTACCCGCCATCTCCAACCCACGTCTTCAGGGATAAGCGTACCAGGGAATGCCTCATACTAGAGAACATGCAAGCAGTGAGGTGCGACCTGAAACTTTCAAACCCAAGAACAGAAAGCAGAAAGAGGAAAACGTTAATGAAAACCCCCTTTTTGTGTACATTTCCACTCCTCCTTAAGATTACCATAGCATGCAGAAACTATGAGGTAGTGTCTGTATGCGAAGTGAATCCCAGGAAGAAGACAAGGGATAAAACAGTTGAAAATAAGACACAGAAAGACCAGGCATCATCTTCTCGCGCTTCTCACAAAGCTAGGCACTGCACAATATAAGATTCCTGTGGGCCCTGTCCAGTTAAAGCAAACCCCGGCTGCAGAAAACTCCCAATCTAGCAATGGCTACTCGGCTCTCTCCCAAAAAACGGTGGTACTATTCCATCATCCAGGGCCAAAACGACATTGAAACAAGTTAGGAGAGGAAGCAAAAACTGCCCAAAAAGGCGTCGTTCCAATACAACTTGGAATGACATCGTTGCCAGACAAAACCACAGGCAACAGCTCAAGGGAACGACATCGAGAAGACCCACCCAAAATGTAGCGCCCCAAATTAGGGGTTAGAATATTAACGAAATTTAGTGCGAATTATGCATGTTATTTGCATATTAA
>JAOQMR010000211.1:15851562-15867709 GCA_027563865.1 Erythroxylum pelleterianum
GCCGCACTAGTGCATTATCAAAGCCGAGACATTTTGTATTTTGGGAAATATTTCTTTTTTTTCTAGTTCTATTATCTGAATTTCATTTATGGGTTGTTTGGAACACAGTGAATTGAATTCATGAATGAATTGGATTCAATTACATTAATGAAATTAGAATTAAATTCAATTTACATTGTTTGGAACAAATCCAGAAATATTAGAATTGAATTCAATTACATTGTTTGGAACAAATCCAATAAGATTAGGATTGAATTCAATTATTTCATATGATACATTTACCCCTGACTAAAAATAATATTAACTAATAAACATTCACACTTATTATTATTATTATTATTATTATTATTATTATTGTTATTATTATTATTATTTGTTATTATTATTATTGTGATTGACCTCTTATTATTATTATTATCATTATCATTATTGTTATTTGTTATATATATATATATTTATATTAATATACACTAAAATAATAAAAAGTAAAATTTTTATAATTAAATTAATTAGATTCATAATAATCAACATATAAATAATTCACAAAATTTTTAATAATATTTCATAATTTTTGTTGTATTTCAATTATTATTATTATGATTATTATTATTGTTATTATTATTATTATTTGTTATTATTATTATTATTAACCTTATTATTATTGTTATTATTATTATTATTATTATTGTCATTTGTTATATATATATATATTAATATACATTAAAATAATAAAAAGTAAATTTTTTATAATTAAATTAATTAGATTCATAATAATCAACATATAAATAATTCACAAAAATCAGAAATAGCTATTTGCTTCGGTTGAGTTGGGTTGTTTTTTTAGGTCTGGTTGGGTCAAGAAACCAGACCTGAAATTTTGCAATTTCTGGTTTCAACTTCAAGCAAGCAACAACGATGGCGGCAGATGTAGAGCAACAGGTGCCAGAGGGATCAGAGAGGAAAGACAGTGAGACAGAGGAGAACGTTGAGAGGAGAGAGATTTTTTAGAATTTGAGAGTCAGAGGGAGTTCGAGTGGGTGTGTTGAGTATTTTGTTTGCTGCCGCTGGCGCTGGATCTGCCACTGGGGAACTACATCTGGTGTCTGCTAACGGGAACCTGACGCCCAGCTTCCTGCCTCCGCGTGATCGACTTCGGGACTTCGCCACCGTCAGTTTCCTCCTTCTGCCCATCGTCGACGCTCCGATGGCTGTCAGTGCCCTCACACCAGCAGTCTTTGTATTTCAATTCACGTGAAATATCGCGTGAATTGAATTTGTAAAGGAAGGTGGGTTTAAACCCGCACAGGAATTGAATTGGTGCTTGTTTTTTGGTCCAAACAAGTGAATTGAATTCAATTCCAAGATTGAATTCAATTCCTTGCTTTCCAAACACCCCCTATATTATGTCCTAAAATGCTAAGAATCGTATTGATTCTAACGATAAGACTTACCTAAGATGAGTTCCATCATGTGCCAATAAAGAAGGAGAAGAAGAACGGGACAACCACGTTGCCATCCTCGCCGTTTTACCCTAATTATATAACGACATACTTGCGGCTTCCTCTTTGCGTCGTCGTTTTCTGTATGTTAACCCCTTAATTGTTTAATGAAATTTTAAATATCTCACAAAAAAAAACAATAAAATGTCTTAAACTGTATCCTAAGAGGGTATAAGCACCGTAGATTCTCCAGTTTATTTCAATGGAAAGGAAGGAAGAATGCTGAACCAACCTGACGGCCACTAGTTTGTACGGAGTGTATGGGTCCTGCTAATTCGTCCGCGTTACGATAAACAGAACCTGAGCCCAATAATTTGGCCCAATAAGTAAGACGGTGCGTTTTATTATTCTCATTGTCAGTGCGTGTGCGTCTTATAGAATAGTACTCGACCTTTACCCTTTGGACTACTGGACAGATTACTCAGGAAAGAACGATGTCTTCATTTGCTAACTCGTTTCATGACTCCGTCCATCAGAACCACTCAGCTCGCTCCGAGGAATTCGTAGACTACAACTCCCAAGAATTCGACTCTGCCAATGATGTTTTCGAATCCCACCCGTCTGAAGATAACGGGAGAGAGTTTGATGGAGAGTTCGCCGAATCGGACGGTCCAATTTTACCGCCTCCGTCGGAGATGGTTGCAGAAGAGGGATTAGCTCTTAGAGAGTGGAGAAGGTAGAGATTCGTCTGTTATTTTAGTATGATATGTTCAGTTTGGCTGCAGGGAATATTATAATGGAAAATTCTGAATGTTCTTTTCATTAAAAGACGAACCAATATGATGTTGTTACTTGTTTAGATTAATTCTGTTTGTAGACTCAGCTTAGACTGGAGATACTGAAAACATTTTACATTTGTTTAGTTCAGTCGAATAACCAGTTATTTTCGCACATCATTGCGGACGAGGTTTAGCTGTTGTATATGTTCTTGTTTTTTTTGCTTTATGTTCCATCGAATTTGAATTTCCACCGTTCAATTATATCATATTGCTTCTGATAAGCCGTAATTTCTCTTATCTAATCCTATCAATTTCTGAGAATGTAAAAGCGATGATCATGTGGTTTTGACATTCAGAGAGAACGCTATGAAATTAGAGGAAAAGGAAAAGATAGAAAAGGAGCTCTTGACCCAAATTATCGAGGAAGCCAATGATTACAAAGTTGAGTTTTATCAGAAGAGAGAGGTCATATGTGAAAACAACAAAGTTACCAACAGGGAAAAGGAGAAGGTGATAATGAATTTTCTACTTTGTACCTAGATTTGAACGTTGTTTTTCCTGTTTGTTGGCACCGTAAGTTTTTTTGTTGTTTTATATCTGAATTTTTTTATTATTTCTGTAGCTTGTATAACCATTTATTTGGAGACATGGATATGGAAAGGTTGTTTTCTTTTTAATTTCTGGCACCCAAAATTATAGGATACTTTATGATTTTATTTCTATTACTTTCAGTAAATTATTAAGATTAAAATAATTAAAATATTGAAGACACAATTTGTCGTCTATCCAATAGGAAGAGCTGAAAAATCTGGGAGAAGTTGGAGACTTGGGGAAAAATTCAGATCTGGACTAAAGTTCTGTCATAATGTGCCTGCTGTTAAAAATTCATGAGAGTAACTAGAGTAACTGTCGTAATGCAAATCTGCAGTTAGATAAATTTGACAGGAACCTGTGAAACTTTTTCATGGGTCTTGGGAAGAAGAAATAAATTAACAATTTGAAGCATAATATAGAATATTTGAACTCAGCAGAGTGAGTGAAGTTGCATTCTTAAAAAATATCATATGTTTGACCTCTACATTCATGGTTCATGCGCCTCTTTTCCCTTGTTCCAATAATTCATGCATCAATGTTTTGCCATTTGTTTCCATCATGGTTGTTATGTATGTTAGCATCAAGCAAGTAATGTTCTCATCTGCAAACCATTCTGATCAACCCAGAGGGAGATTTTCATAATGCAAATCTTATTTGAGATTGTATCAACCGTACAAGCCCCTATACTTGATTGGCTTGAAAATAGAACCTACTTTATGAACACAATAATTTATGTTCTGGGCCTTGGAAAAGTACTTTTAGCTGAACCAAACTTTTCCTAGCCAAGTGCACTTCGATTTAATTTTTCATATTGATTAGTTAAGAATCTATTTGGGATATGGTTATCTTTTTGCATGGTTATAAAGTTGCTCTACTCCAGTAACATTAAGTATGATGGTAGGTTAACTTGGCTGAATTCTTATATTTCCACAATTCTGGAAGGATAGTGTTCACGGAGCATGTTTGAGGAAGGAAATTGATTGGAACTAGGTTGGTAGAGCTCAGCACTTTGGCATGAGTCAATTTGATTAGCCAACTACAATGATAGTTGAGTAGTCAAGTTGGTTATCTTGTTCTTTATGTTCTTAATCACTGTTTTGCTGTCATTTTAGAGGTAATATTGTCTATGATAAGCTAAAAACATTTTTTTTCCCTTATGGTGCTCTTTTTTCCTATGGCAGTTATTTCTGACCAAACATGAGAGTTTCCATGCTGAGGTTGATAAGAGCTATTGGAAGGCTATTGCAGAGCTCATTCCAAACGAAGTACCAACCATAGTAAAGAGAGGGAAGAACGATCAGGAGAAGAAGCCTGCTTTAGTTGTGATCCAAGGTCCAAAGCCTGGAAAGCCAACTGAACTATCAAGAATGCGTCAGATTCTTTTAAAATTGAAGCACAGCACGCCTCCCCACCTCAAGCTTTCTCCACCACCGGCACAAGACCATAGTAAGGATGCAATAAATAATGATGCCAGTTTCCCAGCAACTTCCAGCAAAGATGCCGTTGCTGTTCCTCCTGATGCTGTAGCTGTTGCTTGATAAGGTTTATAATGATCTTTGTTGTTCATCTAATTATGGAACACGGGGGCTATGCAAGACTACTTTTACTACCACTTACTTTTGGAACATGGTTCAATTTTACATGGGCTTGTAGGTCACGTTTCTTGCCTTGCCTTTGTGAAAAACTGTGTCCTTTTGGACATTACTCATGGCTCAACTCTTGACTAGTAAATTTGCACTGGTCGTTGCGTAACCAGTGAATATTCAATAATGATGTGACAATTAGTGGAAAGATGGAAGGATTTGACAGAACAACGTTGCTTGACTTGCAAAAGATATTCTTATCTTGTTCAATGTAGGCAAATGGACTGTGGTGTTTAACGAGAAAATGTGAAAAGGCTGGTGGAGACACAGTTGCTTCCTGTGATAGGAGCAAGAGTATAAAACTGAGGCGTAAATCCAAAAGGATCACCAAGCCTCCTGCATGGGTCCAAGACTACCTTGTTCTAAAAGGTTGAATCCCCAAAGGTCCAAGACTACCTGACCATAGAAAATGTGGACACAATTGGAAGCACCGAGTGACTCACGAAGTTGACGACGAGTGATTGAATTCTGTTTTGGATTCCTTTGGGTGGTTGTAACTTTGTTGGTTATTATTAGATTTCTGTTTTAAAGTTGTTTCTTTTGTTTTTAAAAAGGCTGACGACAGCTCATAAAAATAACAGAAAATTATCAAACAAAATTTGCTTCTTCTTCCTCTCTCTTCTAGAGGCTGATAACCTTGAATTAGCGTTATACTCTGTTCTATCAATTGGTGCCTTCATTGACTACTCCATGGCTGAAGGCACTTGACTCCGTTCACTGGATGAAGCAATGTCGAAGCTCTCTTCAATCCAAACTTCTCAAGGTGAGCAGTTGACCGCCCTTTCATCTTTTTTAAAGGATCTCACAACAAAACTCACTACCATGGAGGCCAAAATCGACCAAGCTATTCGTAATAAACAATCTTTGATTGGCGAAAAGTCTTCACTCCCAAACACAGATGCTCGTTGTGACAGCTGTAGCCGACGTCCAACTAACCAAGGTCTGCCTTTCAAACCGTTTCGCCTTGACGTTCCCAGATTTGACGGTACTGATCCGCATGGGTGGATTTTCAAAGCTCAACAATTCTTTGATTACCATGAGACTAGTGATGACCAACGACTCACCATTTCTTCCTTCCATATGGACGGTGAAGCTCTCTCTTGATATCGATGGATGATGCAGAACAATCGAATTCATTCTTGGGATTCCTTTCTCAAGGATTTGGAGGTCCGATTTGGACCTACAGAGTTTGAAGATTTCCAAGGACAACTATCAAAGCTCACACAAACAGGTTTAGTTTTGGAATACCAATCCAAATTCGAAAACCTTTCAAATCAAACAGTAGGCCTTCTTGACTCTTTTCTCCTAAGCTGTTTCACTTCCGGTCTTCGTCCGGAAATTCGTCGTGAGGTCTTAGCATTTCACCCACAAAATGTTACCCAGGCTATTGGTCTTGCCCGCTTACAAGAAGATAAATTATATGAGTCTTGCATGCCAAATCGCAACTCATACAAACCTTGGGATAATTCGAAACAAACAACTCCCATGTCTGCTGCTCCACCATTACTGCCGACACCACAGAAGACCACATGGTCATGACGATCTCCTACTTCTTCTATTCCCATTCAAAAATGAAATGCCACTCAAATGTAAGAACGACGTGAGAAGGGCCTTTGTTTTAACTGCGATGAAAAGTTTCAGCCGGGTCACCGTTGCAAGTCGAAGTTATTCTTACTACTGTTGGATGATGAAACAGAGATCTCAACAGCGGTTACCACAATGGAGTCCACTCCACCTTTGGATGCTCTAGCGATTAGTTTTCATGCTTTGGTAGGTCACCGAATCCCTAACACCTTCTGTTTAACAGGGATGTTGCAAGGTTAAAAGGTCCAAGTCCTCATCAATGGTGGTTCAACATATAATTTTATTCAATAACGTGTGGCTAAGTTTTTGAATTTAGATATCACTCCCTCTTCAGCCTTTCGGGTGATGGTTGGGAATGGCGAGGAGTTGCAATGTCAAGGGACGTGCCCAAATAATATCTACTTCAACATTGACTTCTTTGTTTTGCCAATTCAAGGGACTGACGTGGTGCTAGGCGCCCAATGGCTTTCTTTGTTGGGTCGTGTGATGATGGATTACTAGGAATTAACTATGGACTTTTATTGGCAAGGACAACATATGGTCTTACAAGGTAACCAGAGCTTTGGACTAGAGCCCATCTATCATAATCAGCTGGAGCGTTTTCACTTTACTGATGGAGTTGGGGCTTTCTTTCAATTAATGGTCCATGACACTACTGGTGTTATAGTGCCCTTAGCTAAAACATCGAATCTGCCATGTCCAATTTCTCATATCCTTGACCAGTTCTCTGCAATATTTACACCACTGGACACGTTACCTCTACTATGTGACATCAAACATCAAATCCATCTTCTACCAACTGCAACTCCAGTAAACGTTCGACCCTACCGTTACCCACACTATCAGAAACAGGAAATCAAGCAATTGGTTCAAGAGATGGTGGAAAAAGGAGTAATCAGACCCAGCAAAAGTCCATTTTCTTCTCCAGTTTTACTTGTGAAAAAGAAGGATGGCTCTTGGAGGTTTTATGTCGATTATAGAGCCTTGAACCAAATAACCATAAAGGACCGTTTTCCAATTCCCACAGTTGATGAGCTACTCGATGAGTTGCACGGAGCATCAATCTTTTCCAAAATCGACTTACGATCCGGTTATCACCAAGTACGGATAGCTGAAGAAGATGTCCATAAAACTGCATTCAAAATGCATAATGGACATTTCGAGTTCTTGGTCATGCCCTTCGGGCTTACAAATGCACCATCGACCTTTCAGATGCTAATGAACTCAATTTTTCAGCCTTTCCTTCGTAAGTTTGTGGTAATTTTTTCGATGATATTCTTGCTTATAGTCAAACTATTTCTGAACATGTGGAGCATTTTTTGGAAGTTTTGCACTGTCTAAAGACTAATGCCTTATATGCCAAGTTCGAGAAATGTTTGTTTGGACAGGAGCATATAGAATACTTGGGTCACGTTATCTCAAGTATAGGTGTGGAACCTGATCCATCTAAGGTTAAGGCGGTGTGGGAATGGCCAAGACCAATGGCCGTTTCGTAATTAAGGGGATTTCTGGGGTTATCAAGTTACTGATATGTGCTTAATTGTTGATATTTTTAATTATTTTCACTTAGCGATTATTAATACAAAAATGATTAAAATACTCACTTTAATTCATATATGATTTTAGGTACAATTTGAGAGCAAAGAAATTAAAGTGAGTTAAAAAATCTCATTTGAGACATTTTCTGAATATCAATACTCGCTTGTCTTCATAGAATGGACAAAGAAAATTTAAAAGACAGAAATTGAAAGACAAAGAGGAGTTTCATTTTAATTGGAAAATCAGCGTTTTAAATTGAAGCTAGCGTGAAACAACGGAGAAGAGCATCCAACAGCGAAATCAAGAGGTTGCATTTAATTGGGATCAGCAACAAAATTAAAATGAATTAAGAGGCAGCTAGAGATAAAGGAAGCAACGTGGAAGCAAATGAGAAGATCACGCAACAGCTAAGGGAGCAGCAAGGTTTAATTAAAACAGTAGAACAACAAGTGGCAAAAATCACAAAAATGAGGGAGCATCGTATGTGATGCAATGTACAAGGGGAGGACAATTAAATCAAGCAACAAATAAATCAGGAGGACAGCTCACGTAAATGACGCAGCTGAAGGCAACTAGGAGAGCAATTTAAATAGACAAGCACACCGGACAACAATTAGAATTGGCTAGCGCAATATGAGACAGCAAATTACATTAGAAGCAACACATGGAAGGAACATATTAGGGGTCGGCACAAGCAACTAGCGGAAGGTTCAACAGTGGAGAGAAATAAAGGAGCCAGCTGGAGGCGCAAAATGGGAACCGGAGGAGACTAGGCGTGAACCATCGTCGGCGCAACAATAAATAAAATGGAGACAGCTGGGCGTGAAATAGAGAGGAATAGAAACAAATACAGAAGCAATAAATAAATAGAAGAGTGCGACGTTGAGGAGAAGTAGAGGAACTGCGCCGGCACTAGAGACCAGGAGCGTGAGCTGAAGGCTGGCAGCTTGAGGCTTGCGTCTGCTGCTTGAGGCTTGGGCGCTGGACACTGCCGTGGGTTGCGGCATTGGATACGAACCAGGCAGTGAAGAGAACTGAAAAAAAAACTCCAATGTTTATTCGTCAAGTCGATGAACAGTAAAAATTATATGGAGCTTGCCAAGCATTAATTAGGGATTTTTGCTAGGGATTAAGATAGGAGTTGAAGCATTTTGTCGGAAAATACCTATGAAGTGCTAAACATCCCGACTCCGGTTCGGAGGTAAAATCGACGCCGACGACCTGGGTTAAGTATTATTTTAATTATTTTGTTGTTCTTTCTCTCATTAGGAATTGATTGTGTTATTCTATTTTAATTTTGGGTATTGTGTATGGATAATCGGATTTTCATTATTATTCGATTATTTGTGTATAAACCCATTGGGTATTGTGATTTGTTAATTTTAATGCGTTCATTGAATTGCTAATTGCGAACCCGTTGCTAGAATTTCAATATAATCCGTAATTGTTATGTTGAAATTCATGTGTAGCGACTAATGATTCGTAATCATTAGGGATAACATGACCTAGGTTAAATGACCCATCGTATGTGGTTGTTACCTTGATTAATAAGTTTTCCTAATTCGTAATGCTACTACCTAATTAAATCTAGAGATTGTATCCTAGGTTGTTAGGTGATTAGGTTTAATTAACGATCATATCTTGATTAAACAAAACCTAAGGGAAAACTCGGGTTAATTTTTAACCCTCGATTAATAGTTTCTAGGAGAGGTTAAAGAACAACAAATTAATGAAATATACTTGATTAGAGTCTAGGCCGAAATTGAACCAAAGAACCGGGTCCCCACCAAATTCCCCACATTTATTGTTTTATTGCATGTTTTCTTTACTTTGTTTTTATTAGTTAGTCTTATTTTTATTTTTCCTCTTTAAAAATCCAAACTCCCCTTTTTCGTAAACATCGATTAATTTGATTTCATAAACTTTACACGCACTCTCTGTGGGATCGACCTAGACTCACTATTGCTACAGTAGTAGTCTAGTTAATTAATTTTGACTAGCGTTACGACGCGCGGTCAGTTACTATAGAAGGTTTATTAAAGGCTATGCAATGATTGCAGCTCCACTCACGTCCTTGCTACAAAAGAACTCTTTTGCCTAGAATGATTCTGCAGAACAGTCATTTATCAACTTGAAGTCAACTCTCACTGATGCACCGGTACTAGCTTTACCTAATTTTTTAGAGACATTCATCATTGAAACGGATGCCTCTGGAATTAGGATAGGTGCCGTATTGCTTCAAAAATGTCATCCAATGGCCTATTTTAGCAAAAAGCTCTACCCCAAGATGCAACGTGCTTCAGCATACTCGGGGGAATTGTTTGCAGTAACGGAAGTGGTTAAAAAATGAAGACAGTACCTGTTGGGAAAGAAATTTGTGATCCGAACTGATCAACAAAGTCTTAAGAGCTTGATGCAACAAGTTATACAAACCGCAGAATAGCAGGCATACCTCATCAAACTTCTGGGTTATGATTTTGAGGTGGTTTATAAACCTGGTAAGGAGAATTTAGTTGCAGATGCATTGTCTCGTAAGGTGGAGGAAAATGAGGTACCATCCGATTCTTTTTTGGCACTTTCAATTCCAGTATTTGATATCCTTGCAGAAATAAAGGATGCCATTCTTAGGGATGGTGAACTTAAGCACCTGCTAGATAATGTATTATCTGGTTCCCACACTGATTATACTTACAAGGATGAGTTGTTACTTAAGGGTGGGAAGATAGTGGTGCCGAATGTTAACAATTTAAGGGATAGAATCATTTGTGAATTCCACTCCACACCTTTAGGAGGACATGGGGGAATCAAGAAGACCATAGCTAGGATTGCTAGTATGTATAGTTAGCCAAAAATGAGAGAGGATGTTAAACGATTTATACATTGTCACACTTGTAATCAAGCTAAATATGAGACTCGGGTTCCGGCTGGGCTGTTACAACCTTTAGCTATACCAAACCATGTTTGGGAAGAATTATCTATGGACTTTATTGCGAGATTACCAAGGTCTAAAGGGTATATAGTAATTTTCGTTGTGGTTGATAGACTATCGAAGTATGCTCATTTTGGAGCTATGAAGGCTGGGTTTACTGTTGCCAAAGTTGCAACAATGTTCATTACTATGGTGTATCATTTACATGGAATGCCAAAATCAATTGTGAGCGATAGAGATCCAATTTTTATGAGTCAATTATGGCAACGACTATTAAAGGCAAGTGGAACCACACTCAAACACAGTTCAGCTTACCACTCTCAAACGAACGGTCAAACGGAAGTTGTCAATCATTTTTTGGAACAATACTTGAGATGTTTTGTAATGGATCATCCAAACCGATGGTTTGATTATCTGCCGTGGGCTGAATTTTACTATAATTCATCTTACCATACAACTACAAGTTTTACTCCTTTCTTTATTGTATATAGCAGGGAAGCTCCAAATGTGACACCATATCAGCCAAGAACAAGTACAAATGAGGCTGTTGATTGTGAGTTGACAACTTGAGATTCAATGTTGCGTCAATTGAAAGATAATTTGAATCGAGCTAGAAATGCTATGAAGATTCAGCATGATAAACATAGACAGGAGTGTGAATTCAAAGAGGGTGATTTGGTTTATGTTAAACTGCAATCTCACCGACAGAAGACAATCAGAGGAACCGTTTGTTCTAAGCTTGGAAGATGTTAATATGGTCCTTTCAAGGTGTTGCAAAATCTTGGAGAGGTGGCCTATAAATTAGAATTGCCAAAATCTTCTCAAATACATACAGTGTTTCATGTCAGCTTACTCAAACATTGTGATCAACTTCCAGAAATGAGAACCTTACCATTACCACCATTGGCTTATAATGGCCAACCACAAGTATCTCCAATGGCTATCATCGACAATCGTCAAGTTTTGAAGAATAACAAATGGAAGACGCAAGTATTGATACAGTGGAATGGTCTACCACTTGAGGAGACTTCTTGGGAGGATGTAGAAGCAATAAAAGCTGTTTATGGAATAAAGAGCACACTCAATCTTGAGGCCAAGATTGTCAAAAAGGAAGGGGAAATTGATAGGAGCAAGAGTATAAAAATGAGGCCTAAATCCTAAAGGATCACCAAGCCTTCTGCATGGGTCCAAGACTACCTGACCGAGTGACTCATGAAGTTGACGACGAGTGATTGAATTGTGTTTTGGATTCCTTTGGGTGGTTGTAACTTTGTTGGTTATTATTAGATTTCTGTTTTAAAGTTGTTTCTTTTATTTTTAAAAAGGCTGACAACAGCTCAGAAAAACAAACAGAAAATTATCAAACAAAATTTGCTTCTTCTTCTTCTCTCTTCTGGCGGCTGCTAACCTTGAATTAGCATTATACTCTGTTCTATCTCGAATTAGCATTATATTTTGTTCTATCATTCTGTTTTCTCACCAATACTATTTTCTGATTTGTGAGGAATTGGTTCAATCGTGCAACTACTTTTTGCAATGGAAAATAGCTCAATTATGCGTGAAACTATTATAAGCTTGTAGTATCCGCCCTACCTTCAAGAAAATATTGCTTTGTGGGCGAGGTTTGAACCCTTACAAAATTGAGGCTGTTTGGTTCCATTTCTGTTTTTCTGTTGTTATTTTTAGTTTCTGTTTTCTGTTTTTGGTTTCTGTTTTTTCTTTGAAAAAACAAAAACCTGTTTGGTTAAGATTTGTAATATAAAAACTAAAAACAAAAACCTGTTTAGTTGAGATTTCTAATAAAAAACTGAAAACAAAAACATGTTTAGTTTTATTTTCATGTTTTTTATTTTTTTGTAATTATACTCTAATATGTAATAATTATAATATAATACATTATATTTTTAAATTAATTAATTATCATTATAGTTAAAATTAAAATAAACATGCGATAATAATAATAATATTTTTTTAATTATCCTACACCAAGTTGTTCCTTTCTACACTGATGTAAAGAACTGCAGAGAAGCAAACTTCCATTTCACCTAAAAATCTGACATGCTGAATGCCACTTGTTTCTGTTTGCATTCTAAACTTCTAGTCACCAGCTAAGATAATTGTCTTGCCTTTTAACACATGAAAACTGGCTATGCCCACTGCTACCAAATAGGCCGATCTTCTCACGTCTCCAAGAAAGATTGAGATTAAATTGTATGATCGTTGTGCAAGGTATAATCTTTTCAATTCTTGGACACAAATGGGAAATAACAGTTCCCAGTCTGAAAGTCCACACGGCCATTCTCTTCTCCTTTGCGTAATTTCTCTCTCGTCACCCATGGCTGCTCTTCACCTTTGCGTTGTTTCTCCCTCGTGCTTTTATTCGGTTCTTGTTGTTGTCGTATCTATCTGTTTGATCGTCGTCTTTTTGCAGTGGGAAGAGAGAGTTTTGCGCCGTTGGAAGGCTGTGTTGAGTTTTTGACTCCTTTGTTGTCCCATATTAGTTGGGGATAACAATTGAGGCAAGGCTTTTGCCTATATAAGGAGGTTGCTACCTCCTTGTTTAATGCACCAATACAAAGTCAAAGATTTGTATGACAAATTTGACTCTATCTAAATTCTTCTTTTGAGGTGAGAGTTGGAGAGTTTGTTGTAGATATTTCTTTGTGGGTGTGTTGGTGTACTGGGGGATTAGGTGAGAGGAAAACTTGTGTGATTATATGGATTTTTTACATAGTGTATTTTCTTCTTATTGCCCGTGATTTTTTCTCCGGATTGGGAGTTTCCACGTAAATTTTCTTGTGTTGTTATTAGTTCTTTATTTTCTGATATTTTTGTCTATCAAGTATCCTTGGGTGTGAGTTCGGAGGTTTAAATTCCCAACAAGTGGTATTAGAGCCAAGGTGTGTTTTCTTGAAAATTCTAAGTATGCTCTGTGGTCGCAGTTTTGACTGATCTTCCACATTAGAAAAGATTTTCTTAAGAAAGGTTCATTCGGTGCAGTGGAGTTTTGCTGTGGTAGTGTAGAAGTGCATGTCTAGGAAAGTTCTGGCTAAGGAAAGACTTGGTATTTAAGTGTGCCTTTTGTGACCCACCTCTTTTTCCTGGGAACTTTCCTGGTATACTATTCATTTCTACAGTAAAATTCATCAAGGTAGAAGAGCACGGGAAAAATGTCAGGAAATAAGGCTTTGAATCCTTTTAGATTTGAGGTGGAGAAATTCGACGAGAGAATCAATTTTGTCTTGTGGCAAGTGCAAGTTAGGGACATTTTGATTCAATCGGGGTTACACAAGGCATTGAAAGGCAGACAAATCCCTGATATCAGTGCAGACAAATCTAGTATGAGCGATGAAGATTGGGAGGATCTAGATTTGAGAGTAGCAAGTAGGATATGATTATGTTTGGCTAAGAATGTCCTTGCGAATATGTATGGAATATCTACAGCAAAGGAGCTCTGGGAAAAGCTCGAGGAGTTGTATCAAACAAATGGCGTCTCAAATTGGGTGTACCTAAAGGAGCAGTTTCATACACTGCAGATGAGGGAAGGTACTACAATTTCAGATCATTTAAGTGTTCTCTGTGGGTTCGTCTCTGAACTGGAGGCAATTGGAGTTCATATAGATGATGAGGATCAAGCTTTGAGACTCATTTGGTCTCTTCCACCTTAATATGAACACATGAAACCTATTTTGATTTATGGAAAGGAGAAGGTAGTTTTTTTTCTGAAGTTACCAAAAAACTCTTTTTAGAATAGAGAAGACTGGGTGGTGGAAGAAATGTTCCTCATGAAGACTCAACTCTAGTGGTAGCTGGATATCAGAATAAGAACTCCATGAAGAAAAATATAGTGTGCTGGACGTGTAGACAATTTGGGCACATGAAGAAAAATTGTCCGAGAGGTAGAGTGGGTTCGGCAAGAGGCTGTTGGTCAGTTAATGGAGAGACTGACAATGTCGCTAATATTGTCTTTATAGATGATGATCTTGCTCTCTAAAAAGGGGGGCATGTATATCCTCATGACATGCCCAAAGTTTCCATGATAAAGGATGTGTTACTGTTAGCGGGTCCACAAGTTTGCACACAGGCATTGGTTTGGCATTAATGCAAGGTGTGTAATGGAATTTATGTCGATGACTGATGAACTTCCAGGAAAGCCAAACATTGGAGTTGCACCATAATTTTTCAGCAAAGTTATTTTCGACATGTGCCAAAGTAAAAGGCTTGGAATTGGTTTATTCTGAGTGGGTATGCTTTTATGGTGGAGCATGATGCTATTAAGCATGATAATTCTCTACATTGAGAGTTATATTATTTTCAGGAGATCTTCATTAAAGTAGAGTGTGGTTGTGGGGTCAACCAAAGTCACCAAGGTGGAGATTGTTGAGTTTTTGGCTCCTTTGTTGTCCCATATTGGTTGAGGACAACAATTGAGGCAAAGCTCTTGCCTATATAAGGAGGTTGCTACCTCCTTGTTTAATGCACCAATATAAAGTCAAAGATTTGTAAGACAAATTTGATTCTAGTTAAATTCCTCTTTTGAAGTGAGAGTTGGAGAGTTTGTTGTGGGTATTTCTTTGTGGGTGTGTTGGTGTATTGGGGGATTAGGTAAGAGAAAAAATTGTGTGATTGTAAGGATTTTTTACATTGTGGATTTTCTTCTTGTTGCCCGTGTTTTTTTTTTCGATTTGGGAATTTCCACGTAGATTCTCTTGTTTTGTTATTATTTCTTTATTTTCTGATATTTTTGTCTATCAAATATCCTTGGGGTAGGTTCGGGAGATCTAAATTACCAACAAGCTGGAGAGGTTGATTGGAGAGTGTGTGGTGCATGGTTGTTTTGGGCTTTGTTTTGATAAAATAGAAATTTGAAACGTAGGTTTTCTGAAGTTGGCGTCAAAGCGGATCTTGAAGGAACTCAAGAATTTGCAGAAGAAACAAACACAAACCTGGAGCAACCTTAAAAAAAAGCAGCAAGGCCCTCAAAATGCTGAAGTCGGTAGATGCTAAAGTCAGCGGCGCAGAGACAAAAGTTATTTTCGTGAAAAAATTGTTTTAGAATCTACGAAAACTTGTCAAATATTAAGAAAACGTATTTTTTTGTTTTCGTAAAGCGGTTGTAGATTTTTTAATTTTGAAAACAGGATAACACAAAAATAAGGAACCAAACCTGTTTAAAGAGAAAGTTTTACTTTTTATAAAACTGGGAAAAACAAAACAAAACAAGCAGCCCCCTTAATATATTGTCTGTCCGTACTAGTAAGCAGTAATTACTTGGCTGAAGATAGAAGTGTGTAGTTGCCGGTCTGTCGGAAGAGGTGAGCTTGTCAAAGTAAATGCATCAAATTAGCACAAGACACAAAATGTGATTACTTACCTTTGCCTTTCCCTTTCCATTTCCTGACCTTTCCTTTCCTTTCTTATGTCCTTTCATCTTCCTATCAATTTAATCACGGGATACATGAACTATTATCACACAATAAAGTGCCGTTAGAATTGTCATGTCTTCCGCACTCCATTAGTGTAAGACCTCGGCCTCTTGGGCCTCGCGTCCTCGGGACCTCGACCTCTCGGGCCTCGCGTCCCTCAGTAGGGCCTCGGCCTCTCGGGCCTCGCGCCCTGCGCCCACCCGCTTGCAAATAT
>JAOQMR010000211.1:15888554-15899661 GCA_027563865.1 Erythroxylum pelleterianum
TCCATTTTGTTTATCTCAAATTTTTCAGTGTAGCTTCTTATTTGTATGTTGTGGATACATTCTTTTTTAAGTGGAACATCCTCAAAATGATTTACTTATGATCGTTTCAGTAGTTGAGGCTGCTAAGTTGTGAAGTATTGTAAAAAAACCTCGGGATATGTTTATGGTGCCTTTCTAACATTTCAGTTTTATTATTCTGAGGTAGTACTAGCCTTTTATGAAACTCCTTGCATATGAAAATGTGGGTGTATTATTATGATGCAATCATCCTAACCTATTTATGTACATTTTTAGTTAATGGGATAGAAGTGAATCATCTTAGTTGCTGCTTCTTTTTTCTTCTTAGTTGTTGCTTTTTTTTCTCTTCTTGTAATATTTATCATTTTGTATTTAGTCACAGTTAGCCTTTACAGATGT
Source organism: Erythroxylum pelleterianum (assembly GCA_027563865.1). Taxonomy (NCBI): domain Eukaryota; kingdom Viridiplantae; phylum Streptophyta; class Magnoliopsida; order Malpighiales; family Erythroxylaceae; genus Erythroxylum; species Erythroxylum pelleterianum. Next base: position 15,888,972 of record JAOQMR010000211.1, read on the forward strand.
TGGTCAATTTTGAATTTCATTATGGTGGAGTGTTAGAAAGGCAGGAAAACAAATATTAGGGGTAAGATTAAAAGAAATATACTATGATCATGGTTATGAAAATCCTGCAACAGATGGTAAAGAGTCAAATTTTGATGATGAATTGGAGCAAGTTGAGGACTTCATTGTTATGCAGGATAATGATTCTGATGATGATTTAGTTGATGAGGAGTTCTTTGGAACTGATGATGAAGAATATGTTAATGCTAGAATAAATGAGAGGAGGTATATGAAGACTTCGCAAAGTGGGTTTGAATGTGACAATGTTGTCAATGGTGTTGATGGATGTAAAAACAATTTTTATGAAGTTGGTGATCATTCGAATGATACTGGAAGAGCAGAAGGAAGTTCACATTGTGCAAATAGTGATTATGATGACAGTGATGATGAAATTCAATCACCAGTTCCTAGTGATGATGAAGCATCAATACTAAAGAAGAAATACATTAGTTTTAATCCAAAAGTTAAAATGACAAATTTTAAGTTTGAAATGAATGAAGTTCAAGGACGAGAAGCAATTGAGGGAAGCTATAAGGAAATATACAATTACAAATGGGTATAATGTTTCAATGGCAAGATTTGGTGTATGAATGGAAGCAGTTTGTGATGCACATTATCCTTTTCAAGTATATGCTAGCTGGATTGGAAATAAGAAAATACTTGTTGTGAAAAGAGTCGAAAACACTCATACTTGCAGTAAAGTGCAAAGGAATAAGCAAGCTCGCTAGAAATGGATTGTGAATGAATTCATACACAAGTTCAGGATGAACCCTAATTGGCCTATTAGTGAAATGATGAATGATCTTCAATCAAAATATGCACTAAAGGATACTAAAATTCAATGTTATAGGGCTAAATGGGAAGCAATTACTGTGCTTCGGGGATCAATGTAAGGTCATTATGTGAAGTTATGGTCTTATGTACATTAGTTAATGCGAGCTGACAAAGATGGACAATTTATTATTGAATGTGATTTTTATGAACAAGTCGGCAGACCAATGTTTAAAAGATTTTATGTGGGTTTCAGTGCTTTGAAGTATGGTTTTCTTAGTGGATGCAGGAAGATTATTGAGTTAGATGAATGTTTTCTAAAGGCTTTCCTTGGTGGTGCATTATTATCTACTGTAGGTTGTGACGGAAACAATCAATTGTTTCCTATATATTAGGTTGCAGTTGAGGGAGAAAACTATCAATTATGGAATTGGTTTTTGAGCATTCTTGCTAAAGATCTCCATATAATAGGATATTCATGGACTTTCATAAGTGATCAATAGAAGGTAAACTTTAAATATCCATATATTTTATATTCATTTGTTTATGTAATCAACACTTAATTAATTTATGTAATTATTTGTTTTACAGGGAATCATTAAAGAACTTGTTTCCAAAAGCTGAACATAGAAAATGTACATGTCATGTGTATGCAAACTAGTTTAGTGTTCATAAAGAACACACGTATATGACTTTATTTTGGAAAGCGGTGAATTACACAACGTAAGTTTATTTCGATGAAGTAATAGAGGAGTTAAAGAGTTTGTCAGTGAAGGCTTATAAGGATTTTAAAAGTAGGAATCCAGAGACATTTATGAAGGACTTTGTGAGCATAATACCAAAGTGTGAAATAGTACATAACAATATTTCAGAGATGTTTAATATATTCATTTGTGAAGCTCGTACCAAAAGCTTGATTAGTATGTTAAAAGACATTCAAGTTTCTTTAATGACTCAGATACATGAAAAAAGGGATATGATGATAAAGTGCACAGATGAGTTTTGTCCTAGAGTGAGAAGAAAATAAAGGTAGCATAATAGGATGCAAGACATTGTATGCTTAGGACAAATGGGAATTTGAATTTTGAAGTTTGTATCTTTGTGGACAAGTACATTGTTGACTTGCAAACATGAACTTGTCAATGTAGACTGAGATTTAACAGGGATTCCATGTAAACATGATGTGGCTTTTGTATCTTATCAAAAGGAGGATATCGATACTTATGTGAATCAATGTTATAAGCGTGATTCTTATTTGAAGACTTACCAGTTTACTATAGAACTCATTAGTGGTCCTAAGTTTTGGCCAAAGATTGAAAATCTTCAGCCAATATTACCTCCACTGATTAAAAATATGCCTAGATGACCGAATCCCAACAAATTGACCAAGGTTGGAGTAGTTATGAAATGCCATCATTGCCATAAAACTGGCCACAATATAAGAGGATGCAAAACTAAGAATCAACCTCCAAGCTAACCTGAAATTGTTAAGGTAGATATTTTAGTTATTTAACAAATGTGTTGTTATGCATCAAGTATTATTAACTTTATGTTTATCTTCAATGTGTATAATGCAACAAGAAAGAGAAAGGACACTAAAATCAGTATCTACTGAACCCCCTTCATCTAGTATTTGTATCAGTCAAGTAGGTAGACCGACACAATCAGTTTCTACAGGATCAAATACTGCATCTTCTATATTACAAAGAGATACCAGAATGTTTAGTTAACTTTAAGTATACAATTTAAGTTTTTTTCTAACTTATATAGCATTATAATTCTTTTTGCTTTTATAGGCACGTAGAGGGTATGGAGTAACATTTAGGGAAGTCTCTGAGAATGTAAGTCATTTAAATTCATGTTTATACTACTAATATGTAATTATAAGGGAGATGATAATATTTACATAATTAGTTGTTTATACTTCATAGATGGGTGAGGGTCAACGTCAACTATTACAACTTCCCAATACTAACGCAACAGCAACACAAGCATCCCAAAGTGCACCTACTAATACAACTCAACCTAGGGGAAGGATCAAACTAATGGCTAAAAGATCTGCTACTAGGAAATCTTCATAGTTGGTGAGTATTGTTTCATTACCTAATTCAATGTTAGCTTTTTTACTCCCTATGTTTTTGTTTTTTTGGGTATATATCTATTTTGCTTTCAACCTCTCACATTAGAAGGCTCTAAAAAGAACTAATTAGCATTAGAAATAATCCAAATCTTTCCAATCTCGACTTAAAGTTGGATTAGGTTGAATGTTGACTACATCTTAGAGACTTTCACTGCCAACTTTGGTTTGAGAAATATGAAATGTGTAACAATGAAAAAGAGTAGAAGGAAGATTGCTTCTAAAGTTCAAACATATATATGTACTGATCCTGAATCATTAGACAAATGGTAGAATCAAAACAAGGTTTGATGGCTTCTGTGATAGATCCATATATATATATATATATATATATATAACAAAAATGCAAGAAGATTTAATTATTTATTGTTTTTTGTTGTTGGTGATGCATTGCTCTTGATTTCTCATAGATTCTTGCTTCAGTCATGGATGGTTTAATGTATTTATTGGTTTTTTGTCCCTTAGTGGCTATTGAAGTAAGTTGTTGAATGATTATGGTCTAGTTTTTTTTAATGATATTTGGATGAAAAGTTTTTTTACTCTTTTCATCTGTATGCTTTTGTTGAAATAGATGATAGTTCCTTTGTGTTTGTGTGTGTGTGATCTTGATGACACTAAATCATACTTTTAAATTTCTACTAGTTATTATTTATATAAGGATGGTATGAGGGATCAAGCACTGCAGAAGTCCCTGGATTAAGCCTTTGGAGCTGGAGCTAATTGCACACCAATCTATATGAGAAAGTTGGAAGGCAGAGGCATGGTTTTGAATATTGAGCTTTAGAAGTTAGAACCACTTGGAGAAACCAATATTTTTTTATATTGTTTCAGTTTGTAGAATAATGTTGGTGTATGTAACCTATTTATTTGCTTGTTTGATCTTACTTTGTAATTTAGTCTTTAAAAATGATATTAACTTTATTGTTCTTATACATGATTGTTGTCTTTTCTAGTTAGTTAATCTTCAACACTGTTGTCCTTGCCAACCACTTTTTTCACTATTCTTTTTCCTTTAAACGCTAATCTTATCATTATTTATAAAAGAACATATTAAGGTTTATAATTTCCATTTAGATATATTTATTATATATGGAATTCAATACATTTCTCCTTTTGCAAACATATTTCATATTCAAGAATGTTAGCTCTTTTGATCTCCTTTTTTCATTCTTACTCTAATATATGCATATTTTAAAAAGTAACAATGGTCAATTGACAAAGATAGAACATAACTCTTCAATGTAATTACCAGAGAATAAGTAATTATGAATGATACAAATGTAACTATAATTAATAGATGGAATTTTGTAATAATTGCAGTTACTTCTACAATGTAAAACCTTGTAACAATTGCAGTTTCCTTAATAACATGAAAAGCTTACAACTGAATATTAAAGTGGTAGGTGATTGAATAAAAGATAAAAAGAGTCACAATAAACATATTAGTTACGTTTTGCTATTCTAACTATTACAATGTCTGCATTTTTTTGTACTTACATCCGATGACCTAGCTATGAAATCATATAGGACCTACAAAATAAAGTTGTAAACACAAATATTAGGACTTATAACAAATTTGGATTATTCACTTAAACTTTTACACATACTTACTTCTTGCGAACAACATTATATCTTTTAAACAAGACTTTTACCCCAACGTACAAAATTTGTTTGACATATTTTATGAAAAAAAACAAACTTTCATCTCTTTCACAAATACCAAGTACCTACAAAAGACCTTCAATTTGAATGTTGATTAACAATAATTTATACGATTGGCATTGCTATAAATAATAATTGAATTACTTACTTCGTATTAACGCATTCATACAAATGTTGACTAATGTTAGGCTTAGCATTTGAAATCCATAACTTCATCAAGGCATTACAATTGGGGCAATTAATTTTCAACATCTATATTATATATAGAAATATCAATATTAATTATATTTGAATCCAATTAAATTATCGTATATAACAAATAATATATATTACAATTATTTTACTATTGAATATAATGCTTTCTCTTCACAAAATTGAGAATATATCCTTCCAGCTTCTGCTACAGTATCAAAAGAACAATAAATAGCACCCTTGAATCCATTAACAACACCTTGACACTCTTTTCATGTGAAATTTATACCAAGTGCATACCTAACGAAAGCTAAAGATACTTTATTTCTACCCATAAATGGTTATCCTATTATAATATCATCATACGAATATTTAATTACTACGTTAAATGCAACACTATTATGATTTATTTTCATAAATTCACCCAACAAAGAATTAAATTTCCAAAATGTTAGCATAATATCCCCAATATTACGATTTGAGCTAAACTACCATTGCATTTACAAAATGAAAGAGGAAGCTTCTTCCCTACAAATTAGGATGAAGTATCACATAATTGAATATTTAGGCTATGGACTATATAATGTCATAGTTTTCATTAATTACCAAGATGTATATATTCTGTATACAACACAAAACAAAATATGAATCGACCACCATGCATTCAATTACTTTAATTTTTTTATTCGACTTGCATTTCATACTAAAACCCAAGTGCAGGAGTATTCAAGGTTTTCATTGTTCAATTTGCTATGTAGACATGCAAGTCAATCCTCCTTTTCAATAACAAACAAATCGTACCCTAATAGAATCCAATTTGAAACCCTAGTACCCTAGCATAACACAAGTCAATTTTTTGGAAGCACAAATCCAATTTGAAACCCTAGTATAAAAAATTGGATTTGTGCTTTCGAAACCTTAGCATAATCCAATGTGAAACCCTAGTATAACAACACACTATTTCATAAAAACATTGAATCAGAGTGGAAAGAACAATAAAGAGAGAGGATCAATCGTACCCTAGTCAGCACCACAGGAAGTTCGACGATGAAATCTTCAATTTTTACCCAATGACGAAATCATTGTTTTATGAAGCACCTACGCAAAAAATCATAGAGAATGCTTATTGGTCTGATGGAGTAAATAACTTTACGATAGAAGAAGCACCAACGCACGAATTCACTCTTTTATGAACGTTAGACGATTTGGGGGATTTTAGGTTACATATTAGGGATTTTAGAGTAAGAGTTTTAAGCGTTGATTGACAGAGAAGAGAGGGACTTTTGATTTTAGTTAAAACGATGACATTTTACTATCAAAGCGAAAAAACATCATTTCACTAATCAAACAATCTTCTCCTAAACTAGCTGAGGTGTCTAATTAGTGAGGGGCATCGACAAGTGGTTGTGCCATGTCAACACAGATAACTGTGAGACTAATGTCGGGTTAGAACTAAAAAATTAATAGTTTGGGCATTTTATTGCTACTTTTTAAAGTTCGAGTTATAATTGAAAATTTGAAGAAAATTTGGGCTTTTTTAGTAATTAACCTAAAGTTTTATGACTTAAATTCACTCCACTCACAAACTTGATTCTTCAGTAACTCCTCACCATTTTCTAGTATTACTTAACAGAATAGTTGTAAGTTCAATTTCAATTATGCATGATCTATTACGAATGAAAAATAAAAAAATAACATATTACAATGGATCTTACAATTTTGTTTAATTTATGTGAATAATCCTATTTATTATTAATGACATATAGATGCAATTATAAAGATCACAAAATTATTATCAATAAATAGTGATTTGACGATATGATTATTGAAATGTTTGGCAAGTAATAATACAGCCATGTCAAATTACACCTACACTTGCATGGTATTAAAGGATAGATGCTAATACAAATTAATAACTTGATAATAAAATTATCCCATTGCATTGTAGTTACTTTATTTAGAATGTATAAATATTAAGTTATTCCAGTTTCTCACTTTTGATAATTACTTAGTTGAGTTGTATTTAGTTATAATAGTTTTGTAAATTTGTTAGGTAGGGGTGCATGAATGATTACCTCATGAAAATTGTTTTTAAAAATAAATTTGGTTAGAATCCATACTTTATTGTAACTATTCTTATTGAACTGTTTTATTTTGTTTTTGTTGTTGGATTCGTACTTATCCTTGTATCTATTAAAATTTAAGATTGATTGAATACAAAAGATTTATTCATTGAGTTTTTTTAGTTAGTTCGATAAAGGGTTAAAAGGGAAACTGAATGATAATAGATAAAATTATATGAGTAACATTGGAAAAGAAAAGATCAAAATTTAGAGTGAAACACAAGAGAGTTGAATGACATAAAATAAAATAAACATGTAAAAGAGTGTTGTGAGGTTATTGCTAATATTCTTTTGAAGGTTTAAGCATATTTGATTAGGACAAAGATGAAGGGGAGAGGAAGGATGATAAGTTTTTTTTCTACAAACCATGTAATAACAAATTAAATGTATGTATATGATATTTGAAGAAATTAAGGATCAACTGGAGATGTAAGATATTGTCGTAGCTAATTTATAGAAGGGACAATCACTAAAAATTCCTAATACACATCAACTATAAAGGCGATTTCTCTAAGATGATTTCAATAATGATGAAGAGAGAGATGTTAAGTGCATCACGATTACTAACCATGAAGACATAATATGGATAAATTTGTATAAGAAGGTGACTGGCAAGATAGAGCTCATAAAAGGGAGCCTAGGAGAGATAAAAATCTTAAGAACATCAAAAGTAAAAGTCATTGTTATTAAGTTTCTAACTATTTTATTATTTAATGGGATTAGCTTGTGATAAATAGATGAAGGAACTAAAAGTGGCCTATTGATAATTGGGAGGATATGAAGGTGAGTATGAGGTGTCAATGATTAAAACTAAATCTGCAAGTTTATATATTCAATTGTAGATAATTTACTAAGTTAAGTTATTCTAGAGTCTCAATCCAATAGAGACCCAATCATTAAATATATTAATCTTAGCTAAATTATTAAAGAAAATAAAGTAGATAATTGATTCAAGAGAATTTAATTATTATACTAATGAAAACAAGAGAAATAAACTATGAGAAAATATCGTAAAGAAAAACATTAGGACTTTGAGGTTCACTTATGTGGAATTCTAATTATCAAATAAGATTGACTATATAGATTGACATCTCAATTAACCTAAAGATCTATGCCCTCAATTAAGACACACATGTATATCCAACCATGTAACTACCATCTCTCAACGTGTAATTTAACTTAGTTAAACTCATTAAGTATAGTTAATTCATATAATTATCACTAAATTCTAATATATTGTCATTCTCTAGCCCTAAAATGCTTATTCTCTTGGAGTATAGATTATACTTCACCTGTTAGTCCTTCATATAATCCCTAAAATTGAATCTATTATGGCCTATCACAAATCAAATATTAAAAAAAAGAATAAGTTTAACTAATTAAATAACCAAATCGATGTATACATAATTCAAGAATCCTTACAAGTTATATCCCTAACCCTAACTGGAGTTTCTAGCTACTAAACATAATAAAAATAAACCATAATTAAATAATTGTTAAAATGGAAGAAAAGAGTAGAAAGTAAGAAGTAGAGAATATGTCATTAGCTCCTCCAATCCTTGCTTCAAATCTTCCACCAATGTTAAGGAATAATGAACATATGAAAAGAAAACAAGAAGTTTAGTAAACGTTTGCTAAAAGTCCCCTACATTAATTACAGTACAATTATTTATAATTAAAGTTATAAAAATAGAGTTATAAAGATATTAAACTTAATAAATCACTTATCTTAATAATTTGTATCTAACAATTGGCATTGCAGCATATCAACACCAATTTCAGTCTTATTCTTAAACTCTAACCCATTGCAAAGCCATATGTAATTTGTGCTTAACACCAACATGTAACTGATGTCAATCTTATACTATTCCTCTCTTTGTAAATTCAACACTTCTAGCATTGGTCATTGATCAACTATAGCATTAGTCTTATTCTACTTTTCAATTTTTCAAAGCTTTGTGAAAGATACGAAAATGTTATCTTAATAAATTTGGTGCTTATTGTGCCTTGTTCCACCAAATTCTCCACTTTTTGGCATCTTCAAATTATAAGTAACTCTCTATAGTTTCTATCAAGTCATTGTCAAGCTTCTTATCTTCTAAATTACTCTAATATCTCGTAAATTAGACAAATGAGAAGAAAGTTGTACTAAATCTTGTGTTACCTTCTCAAATTTATCACCTATAGGATAATGAACTAAATATAGAAATATATAATATAATCTATATAAAACATGTCATAGAACTGCTAAATACCATACATTTTAGCCTTAAATAATATTTAAAATATAAACCAATCAAATTTCTCCATAATTAACTCATTGCTTGTCCTCTAACAAATCAACCCTAACGATTAACCTAGAATCAACTAACTAAAGTAAAAACAATTCGATTCTTATATGAGTATGGTGATATTTAGTATATAGGTGTCCTCAATGGAGGAGTTATAGTCTTCTAAGAGTTTACTTAAATGATAATCACAAACATTGACTTATACTGTCACAACCCGGTACCATATCGGGCCCATGACAACCGCCGCATACTCAGGCTAAGGATACTCGCAGTATCCTTAATCCGACTATGCAAGGCTTACTGAATGTCCCTTTTTTTTGAAAAATTTGGGCATCACAACGGCTGTATTTTAAGAATCCCAAAAACCTACAAATGGTTTCAAACACACTTCTATATCCACATCTAGCCACAACTTTAGGACTCTCTAGTCCACTCAAGACAATCTCAACTCCAGGCAATATTAACTCAAGTATCAATAGTTCATACATAAAATCTTTCACAAACACAAAGCAAACAAAAGTTAACTCGCAAAATCATAAAACATATTTACATAAACACAATTCACGAGCCACTAGACAACAAAAGTATAAACAGGAGACTACCTACGTGCGAAAATACCCCTGAAATGTCAAAAAGCCGCACGATCCTCATAGAGCTTCTAGCTCACTAAATTAACCTGCATGGTTGGAAAGTGAAGAGGGTGAGTACACTAGGTACTCAGTGAGCAGGATAAACATATTTCACAAATAGAATTGATTTATTATAAGACAAAGCAGATAACCTACGGAGTGAATATAAATATATAGCACACATAAAACACAGAAACCCAACCTATGACTCACCATCCGGTGAACATAAGTCCCAGTTCCAGTACACCAAAGTATGAAAACATAATATGTATTAATCAAACCTCGATAGAGGAACCATTATTAGGATAAGCCAAAACAATCATGTGTGACACCATTAGTCGGCCAAACTAATGTGCACTTTCATCCGTAGTGAGGCCGGACTACAGTTGATAAGAGCTTCATGACCATAGGTGATGACCTCGTCGGTGTCCAGACCCTAGGTGTGGAATCACCCGCGAGTCCCATAGAAAGGTGTCGATACAACGACTCGACTTTTATGTACCAGCGTCAAGGGTACGGGAGTCACTTAATCATAATTAGGTGTGCCTAGCACACGATTGGTCAATCATTTTGTCACCAATCACAAAACAAATCATGTCCAATTATTAAGTATAAAATCAAGTAAGGCACCATGCCTTTATTTATATGTCCAACCGATAATATGAAAACTTGTTATTGCTCTACGCCAAAAGAGAACAAAAACATGTAGCATACATGACTCATTTATGCATAAGTAACTTCGAAAACATTATTTCATCAAATAAAAACTATCTTTTGAAATCCAAATGCATGGTTGTTCAAAACAATGCCATTTATTAAATACATGAGCATATTAGCATCCATTTG
>JAOQMR010000211.1:15903207-15929705 GCA_027563865.1 Erythroxylum pelleterianum
GCTATGTCATATATCATGGACTTCATTAATTTGATTAAAGATCAAAATCAATTCATAATAAAATGAACATCAAATAAATGAAACTTGCCTTGCTTTATTTATTCATAAAGTCTGTACATGACTATGAACAAAACGCGCTAAAGGGGATTGCCTTTAAGGCACTACTCTAACAATCTAACGGTACTGTACACACATAAGTCGACTTACAGGTGTACAAGTCGACTTATCAGCAGCACCGAGCAAGCATAAGTCGACTTACATCATGTACAAGTCGACTTACACTTACAACTACTGATGAATTACAAAATCAAGAATGATAATCAAATTGATAGTGCCTTGCCTAAATCATTGAAGAGTAGATCTATGAGGTACAAATATATCATTTAAAGTTACTTCAATCAACAGGATTAAGACTGGAAACTATGGATTAAGATGTAAGCCACTAATTGGGGTTATATGGCTAGTTCCTTACACAAAAAGTTCATCTGTTTAGTTGAATGGGTGAAACCTAACTTGAACTTATGTAAAGAATCACTTTGACTCTACTCATAATGCCCTGATGGCATTCCACTATAAAGTTCATTCTCTTATCCTCTTATAGCAAATTGAGGTGCTCTTTGATTGTCTCCTCTGGCATCATAAATTAAATTGTAGAGATGTAGGAATAAAGGGTCTCAATTTTTGTTTTGGTTTTGTCCTATTTATTGACATAAAATTTCTTTACCTCCTTTAGGTAATAGTCTCCTTGTAAAGTTAACAAGTGATCCCATCGTAGAATTTGATGCACGTTTCAAGCCCTAAAAACCATATCTATATATGAGATTGTGATTTTTTAATGATCATATAATTTTTGCTCCTTTTATTGAACCATTCTTCATTCTGCAAATTTTTAAACCTTAGAATTCCCTCCTAAGGGGATGATGTTGATGAAGAATAATTGACCTATTTTGAGCTAGTCAATATTGTAATAACCTCAAGTGCACGACGTAATTATAGCTAGTACCGGTAAGTGCAGATCAATCCCATGAAGACAGTGATTACTATTAATTACCTTTTTCCTATTATCTAGCCTATGAATTGATCTTCAATTTTAATAAAGAAAATAAAACTAAAACAAGTAAAATAAAATAGGCAACAATATTGAACAAAGAATTAAGAATTTACTTAGAAAATTAACGATATCAATAATTAGTATCTAGGTTTCAAATCCTTCTAAACCCTTAATAGATTGATCTTTTATTACTCAATTGTTTTGTTGATTTATTGGACCGTGGAGATTCCTATGGTATGTTAATAGTTGACCTTGAGTCTACTAACAGCTAATCCTAATGTTTTCAACTGAATTATTCCGATTAAAGTTTATAGGAATAATTTGTGAATCCCTCTATTAGGTTTAACCCTAATCAAAAAGATTTATGTCATCCTATCTTTATGGTTGCAATAAACTCTTTCTAATTACAACATATCTATTCTAACCTAGGACTTTTAATCTCTACGTATGAAATCCAATTATGATGTAATAGTCTCGGGTTTATTAGAACATAAATAAAACATTTAATCGGATGACAATATAATAATCAAACTAATTGCATTAATAAAAGAATCAAATTATATCAAAGTATTGATATAGGGTTCATCTAACCTAAATACTAACAAAATGTTTAGTTACATATTATCAAACACGAAATCAAACATAAGCTGAAAGAACAACGAATTGAAAACAATGAGATCATAATTTTAAATCTCCTCGGTTGTCGTCTATCAAGTATTCTAGCGATATAAAGTTTTGATCTTGTATTCTAATGGATCTTTTGTTGATTTCTTCATGTTTTCCACTTCTCCAAACTAAATTCACCCCTTGAGAATGATCTCTATGTTTGGAATCGCCTTCCTACTTCTGCTTCTTTCCATTCAGCCCGAACATGTCGTTTTATATTATCTAGGGTTTTAGGAGATGAACAGGCTTATGCACGACCTTGTATCAAACCGTGCATAAACAAAATCTTTGAAAATCACAAATATGCATGGCCTGGGAGAAGTGCACGACTAGATGCACAGCCGTGCATCCCTTCTGTGTGCCAAATCTTTATTTTATGCCTTGTTGTGTTTCAAATTCTTCTCCTTTAAATCCATAAAGGCAATTATAGTCTATATACACACTTGTAAGGTATTAAGTACCAAATATATGCTAAAAGTATAAAATATAAAAAGTATCAAATATGAGGTATAAATATGATAATTATGCATATATCAAACATTCCCACTGATACGGAAACCCCCAAGAAAATAAGGTTCTTGAAACCCCCTAATCCTATTGAATCAAAACCCCAATATTTCTATTCTAAGAACTTGCTAGTTCAAACCCCAATTATACGAAATTGAGACCCAAACCCAAAGAAAACAAAAGAATTGAACACGCCACAAGCAATTACCTTGATAAGTGATGCAATCCTTAAAGTAACAAAAAGAAGAACACACCTTTCTTGAAGATAATATCTCTCAATTTCGTTAATCAACAAATCTGATGTTTACAAGATAAAATAAGGTATTTATACCCTTGCCCACGTCCTAAACCTAAAAGGAATAGGTTACAAGACCCTTTAATGCTAAAACAAGCCTAATCCTAACTAGTTTAGGAGTTTATAGCCCAATAATGCAATCTGATCCTAATCCACTTAGGATTGGGCTAAACTAACTTAAATAAGACCAAAATAACTTAAATAAACCTAGGGCGGAAGGAGGAAGAGACTGAAAGGGTAGATAGAAACATCGGTAGCATCAAAATGAAGATGATGCCATTTCAAGGAAGGAATGATGTTGATGCCTACTTAGAATGGGAAAGGAAAGTAGAGATGATATTTACCTGCCACAATTATTCTGAGGAGAAGAAGGTGAAGTTACTGGCACTTGAGTTCTCTGATTATGCTGCTATATGGTTAGTAGAAGACGAACTGGAGAAAGACCAGTTGAAGGGATGAGATGAAACGCATCATGAAAAAGAGATTCGTGCCAAGTTACTACTATAGGGAGTTGCTTCAAAAACTCCAAACATTAAGGCAAGGCAAGAAGAGCGTGGAAGATTACCACAAGGAGATGGAGATAGCTATGATAAGAGCTAACATAGAGGAGGATAGAGAGGCTACAATGGCTCAGTTCCTTGCTGGTCTAAACAAAGAGATAGCCAATGTGTTAGAGCTTCATCAATACTTGGAGTTGGAGGACATGGTAAGCATAGCTATGAAGATTGAGAAGCAATTGAAGGGAAAAAGCTTCAGCAAGGGCAACACCTCGAGATCTTCAAATTCTTGGGGTTCTAAATGGCCAAAGAAGGAGGAAAAGAGCAAGGATAAGTCCTTTGACAATAAGGACAAGTCCAAGGAAAAGTGGACAGCCTCTAAAGGTGCGCCTGCATCTAATGATCAAAATCCTAGCACTAAGCAAAGAGACATCAAATGTTTTAAGTGTTTGGGTTAAGGTCATAAGGCAAACCAATGTCCCAATAGGAAGATCATGTATTTGTGACATGGGGTAATTGAATTAGAAGATAGTGATGGAAGTGGTATGCCTGAGTTGGAGGACTGCATCACTTATCAAGCTAATCGCTTGTGGCGTGTTCAATTCTTCTGTTTTCTTTGAGTTTGGGTCTCAATTTCATATAATTGGGGTTTGAACTATCATGTTCTTAGAATAGAAAGATTGGAGTTTTGATTCAATAGGATTAGAGGGTTTCAAGAACCTTATTTTTTTGGGATTTTCGTATCACCCACACTTAAGCTTTTGCTTGTCCTCAAGAAAACCGTAATCAAAATTATAAATCTACAACATCAATTTGTCATCAATCTCGATCTGTCCATTTATACTATGCATCATCATATTATATTAAATCAAATTAACATACAATTAGAATCAAGCTATCATAAAATTAACTTCCTAAGCAATATTAATAGTAATCATATCAATAATCTAATTGAAATCAAAAGTATATATCTTTACACACTCAGTAAGATGTCACTCAATGCACTCAAGTGTTTAGGGTGAAAAGCCCTCAGTAAGATGCCACTTAATGCACTCAAGTATTTAGGGTGAAAAGCATTAAAACTCTCAATCAATGCATAGTATAAACTTGTAGTAAAATTGCATCTCTACCTTTTATGTATAAATTAGAAACAAAAATCAATAGGTATTTATACATGTTGTAATGGGGTTTAAGTAAGGTATGATTGGGATAATAAAAAGGGTTAAATTGAAGGAAATTTATTTCACAATATATTCCATGACTTGTTTGCAAATACAAATAGGTCCTTTCAATACAACTTTACTAGTACCATAAACTTATCCACGATTTTGCTCCTCTTTTTTTTTTTAGTTTTTTGTTGCTTTTTTAATCATAATATTCAGTACCATAATAATAAACATATTGGACCTATCAAAATTTTCATGTCTCAACAAGTAAACAATGTAAATAACCTTCAAGGTTCCAAACAATAAAAAGGTCTTCAACAAAAAAATAGGATAAAGGTTAATAATTTGGGTTAATAAGAATGAAAAAGGCTAAGGCTCAACTTAGTTATTCCTAAAGGTAAATTTAAAGGTGGGTAATTTTCAAAGAAATAGGCTAAAGCAAATTGTTGAATCTAAGTGCCTTCATCATATCAATACTTCTAATTTAAAAAAATATGTTCTCAATATACATTAAAAAAAAGCAAATTCTAGAATCATCCTACTACAAATTGAAAACACACACGAAAGAAAGAAAAAGAGCTTAATTTTTTTAAAGTTGTGCTCTTACGCTTGAAAGCTCATAAAAACAAAAGGTGTATATGTGTGTAAATATTATGCAATATCATTCAAATTGATCATCTCATTGATTACTAAATGTATAGCTTAGAAAAATAATTTTATTCTAACCATTATCCTTTTGCATACTAATTCAAATTAATATTCAACAATAGAATATAGTACTTACGGACAAATTTCAACCAATTGAAGATATTATTGATATAATTGATAATTAAGATTATAATAAGCTTGAAAAATTGTTAAAAATTCATTAAACCCACCTTCACACTTAAAGTTGTCTGTTGTCCTCAATATACAAAATACATGTATAGATATAAGTGAGAGGTATTTTTTGGTACTTTCCATATTATGACGATTTCTTGATTTCAGATCCATCCAATAGTGAACTACATCCTTGCAAAACATAAAAGAAAAGGATAAAAAGAACAAAAGAAATAAAGATAATATGAAATAACAAGAAATAAAATCCTATACTAACACACGCAATAGAACCAAAATGAAACAAAATTGAAACTTTTATCCTAACTCATAGGTTGCCTCCCATGCAACGCTTGTTTAACATCGTTAGCTAGACGTACCCTTTATGATGAACTTCATCCTGGATCAATAATCAACAGTTTACTTCTACCCTTTTACCTACAAAGCAGTTTTATAGCTTGTAGACAAGCCACATATTGTAGGATGATCAAAAGGACAAGTTGTAATAAGTTATTAAAACCAATTAACTGTAATAATGCCTTTTTAAATGAAAAATTGTTAATAAAATAAGGGATAATGAAACTCCTTGAATCATTAGCTAATTCGAATAGTTTGTCTTTAAGGAAAGGGGAACTCTTCATACTTAAGGTCATACTAACACCTCATTAGTAGTTTCCTTACTTGGTTCCTCCGCCAATTCTTCCTCAACTACCTTTGTCCATTCTTCTTCTTATTCTTCATGGACAAAGGTTTCTAGCTCATCTTATTCAATTACCTTCTGACACTCCTCTACTTTCCTTTCTTGGATGGAGACTTCTTTACGAAGCTCTTCTTGGAATGTCTCTTCATACCTGTTTGGATGGGCTTTTGGGAGGTTAATAAGTACTTTTCTTTACTATAAAGCCTTTTTTAAGAAAAATGAATGTTTAGCTATAAATAAAAAAAATACTTTTTTAATAGATATGACTTTTTTGGTAACCAAAATACAACTTTTTAATAAGCTCAAATTTGAAGCTTCTCAAAAAAGCCTGTCAAATGGCTTTTTCAGGTAGATTTTTCATATTAATTAATGAGCCTATTTTTAGTCCCTTTTGTCCCTATGTTTTATATATAATTTCCACAATACCCACAAACTTATCTTCACATTTATCTTGCAAACTAATCTTCTCTATTTAGCTCTTTTTATATGTTTTAGTATTTATTTTGATATTAGTTTTACTCATGTTATAATCCATATAAAAGATTTGGTTATATATATATATTTTCATTTATGTTTCATATGGTTTAAAATTATATAATAATTAATATATTGTGTTTTACATATTGTTTAATATACTTTAAATAATATTTATGTTGGATCCCATTTTCGGAGCCTAACATCCGGAATCATGAAACGTGAGCGTATTACTCTATAGGGTTATTTTAATGAACCCTCATTAGCCATCATTAGTTCATCTTCATTTTCATAACATCCCAAAAATTTCCTATCTGATCAATGGATGTACAATAATCCATTCCTATGTTTATGCCCTCAAATATCACCTTAACATAACACTCATTTGTGTTTTCTCTACTAAGTACATTTCAAGTTCCATTCAAGCCTAAAATGTATTATAGAAAAGCATCGATGAGTACACAATTTATAATTGTACATATTTTAGGAAAAAAAGACATAACTTTCACTAGAAATATTAGATTAAGGTTGTCTTAAAACAATTTCGAAGAGGACTTCTAGATCTAAAACTTTAATGAGGAGTCCAAAGAGAGATTTTGTCATTTAGAGGGTCAAAAATGTAAACTCCTGAAAGTGCACAGTGTATGTCCACTAAACGGACATACACCTCCACTCAACGGACATACGCAGAGCTAGGGGTCTTTCCAGACCCGAGAAGGTCTGTTTAACAGACTTAATGACAAGACTAGAGATCTTTCCAGACTTGAGAAGGTCCGTTTAACAGACCTATTGTCCATCTAATAGACATAGGTGAAACCTAAGCCCCTCTAAAGCCTTTCCAATAGTTCCTTTATCCATTCTAACAACACATTCACTCATAACCTTTCCAAATTCAAGTCTTCTAGTGCGATATCACTTCATATCAATTCAACTGCCAACTTTGTTTCATTAAACTCTCAAATATCTACTCATTTGATTCATCACTACAACTAATTCTCATCATTTACTATAGCTGTCCTGTATACGTCATGTGCAGCATTACAAACTTATAAAGAACATATCTCACAACTCCGATACCCAAAAATATCATAATTTATATCATTGGAAAGATAAGAGGATAAACTACAACTTCTAAAAGACAACTTTGCCTAAATCAATCTAGATTAATACAATTTTTCCCTTGAAGCCAGAGCACATATCCTACCCCGATGGAATGCATGAGACTGCAATGCGAAAATTTGAAAAGTCATGAGAAAAACACAAATATATTTCATTAATATCAAAAGATAAGATTTGTACAAAGCTTTAATGAGCATTTCAAGCCATATTACATCATAATCCAAAATACAAAAGGTACATGAACAATAATACTTGAAATGCGATTAAAGCTTTGTTTTACATAACTAGCTTTAAATACAAAATATGCAGATTTTGGAGTGATGCCTTGACTCTCTCGCTCACTTGATCTCTTGCTCATCACCTGAAGATGGGGAGGAATAGGGGTGAGCTTGAAAGCTCGTGGGTAACAATTTATAACGGAGAAACAAGCAAAAACCATTGAAAACATTCATGATCATAGTACATTCACACTGAATCCATAGAACACATATTTCTCAAATTCTCAACTTATCAACACAACACATATTTCTCAAATTCTCAACTTATCAACACATATCATGATCACATAAGTCACATATGCATCAAATTGTCATCCAATAATACACACATGAGCAATTCATAATAGTTTGGATAGTCCATAAACAGAACGTACTAACACATTCTCACATAACGGTCTTGTGTAGTCGTAAAAATAACGTACTATCGTAATCTCACGTAATGGTATTTCGTAGTCGTAAACATGAGGGAGTCCATGAAGGAGCTCTATGCCAATAGAGGGCCAGCGAGAGATGCCTTTAATAGAGTCGAAGTGCACTTGACAAAATAGAATGGACCACCACAAACCTACACAATATGTATCTCATGACTTGAAAACAGATTGCCCAAACGGCACATTTCGAAAACATGTTTTTCATGAGCATGAACTATTTCGAAAACCATTTCCATTTCCACTTCACAATTCATCAGCAAAAATTCATATACTAAACATATAGCAATTTCTCCATCATTCAAGAGTAATAATGCAACGTTCATAAAACAATTGAAATCATTTAATGCTCTTAAATTTGAAAAGATAGTAATGGCTCATTAGTTAATTATAAACATGAAACCCATCTTAAATTCCTTGCTTAAAGACTTGCTCAAAGATGCCTATCCTCTTAACTCTCTTGATTTCCTTAACATTGACGAAATTCCCAATTCAATAGGAATTCCAATTTGAGGAACCCAAGAAACATATGCACAAAATTGATCCCAGAAAGCTTAAACCCATGTATTTCCTAAGCTCCATAAACCAAAACCCTTCCAAAAATCCAAAAGATTAAAAATGAACTTACCTTAAATCTTCACCAAATAATGTGTTTCTTAGCTCTAAAGAAAGCTCTTCTCTTCCTCTTTCTTTTTCTCTTCTTGAATAACCTCAAAATCTCTCTTTATAACTAAGAAAAGATGAAACCTAGCTTAGTTTTCTCTTCTTTCTCTCCTTCTCTTCTTCTCATGGTATTTTTCTCTCTTCCCCTCACTCACGTTTTCTCTCTTCTTCAAATGCAAGACAATAATTCTTCTTCCCTTTTTACCCTTAATGATTGTAAAATGTCCATTTTACCCTTCCTTATATGCCTTATGGTTTTTATCCTTAAGTGTCTTGCCAAAAATACCCTTGAATAGTCTTATTACCTTAACACTTTAATTTCGTTAACCCATGCAATAAATCCTACTAACTTTGACATAATAAATAACTCCAAAAATAATTAATCTATTGAAACCTCGAAAATTATTTTAAATCATACTTAATAAATAAATAAAAATTTCAGGGCCCAACATTTCTCCCCCTCTTAAAAGAATTTCATCCTCAAAATTATTACCTGAGTCATTGAAGAGTTGTGGATACTTCTCCCTCATGGCTTCCAAGGGCTCCCACGTGGCCTTTTCTGTAGAATGGTTTTTCCACAGTACTTTAACTAGCTGAACTGTTTTGTTCCTAAGGACCTTTTCCTTAGTGTCCAAAATCTCTACTAGAGTCTTCTCATAAGTCTAATCATCTTTTAGCTAAACCTCAGTGGTTTGAATGATGTGAGAGGGATCCGATCTATACCTCTTTAACATAAAAATATGAAAGACATCAGGTATCTGTGACAATTCTAGGGGCAACGCCAACTTATAGGCTAGTAATCAATCCTCTCAACAATCTTATAAATACCCACATATCTCGGGCTCAACTTGCCCTTCTTGCCAAACCTCATAACTCCTTTCCAAGGAGATGTCTTAAGAAAGACTTTCTCACTGACTTCATACTCCATTTCCTTCTGGTGTGCATCATTATAGCTTTTCATTCCATCTTAAGCAGCTTTAAGCTTCTGCTTAACTAGATTGACCTTGTCAACTGTCATCTGGAGTAACTTTGATCCGATTAATCTCCTTTCACCTTCCTCATCCTAGCATATAGGAGTTCTACATCTCCTTCCATATAGTGCTTTATAAGGAACCATCTAAATACTCGAGTGGTACGAATTATTATAAGCAAATTCGACCAATGTCAAGTGCTCATCCCAAGTGCCTTTGAAATCCATCACACATGCCCTGAGCATTCCCTTAAGAGTTCGAATGGTCCTTTCAAATTGACCATTTCTGTAGGGATGAAAAGCAGTAATAAAATTCAACTTGGTCCCAAAAGCTTCTTGCATACTTCTCCAAAATCTCGAAGTAAACCGAGGATTTCTGTCAGAAACTATAGAGTCCGAAATCCCATACAGTCTCATTATCTCATCAATATACTTCTTTGCTAGCACATGTAGAGAATTAGTCTGTTTAATGCCATAAAATGGGCTGAATTCGTCAAATGCTCAACAATAACCCATATGGCGTCATACTTCTTACTAGTCTTAGGCAAATCCATCAGAAAATCCATGGTTATCCTTTGCCACTTCCAATAAAGAATGGACAGTGGCCTTAATTTGCTAGAAGGTGCTTGGTGTTCAGCCTTGACTTGCTGGCATACTAGACACTTGCTCACATATTCTACTACATCTCTCTTTATGCCTTTCCACCAAAAATTCCCTTTCAGATCTCTGAACATCCTGGTGCTACCTAGGTGTATGCCATAAGGCGCAATGTGTGCCTCATCCAGTATTTCATCCTTTACTTCCTTGACATTTAGAATAAGAAGTCTGTTTTCTACAACCATGAGTCCATCATCCCTCACTACCTCTTAAGATTTCTTGCCATTCTTAATTTCTTCCTGGAGCTTGTTCAAATCTGCATCTTGTGCTTATAACTCCTTTACTTTCTCCTTGATTATTAGTCTCACTCTGAAATTAGCAATAATACAATCAGGTTCCTCCTGTTTCAAGCTTATCCTAAGCTTAGCCATCTCTTCCAATAAAGGCAAATAAATTGTCTGAACGTGGGCTATGGAAGATTTCCTACTTAAGGCATCCGCCACTACATTGGCCTTTCTTGGATGATACTTAATCAACAAATCATAATCCTTAAGTAGCTCTAACCATCTTCTCTATCTCAAATTCAGTTCTTTTTGGCTCAACAAATACTTGAGACTTTTATGATCTGTAAAAATCTTTGTCAGAACTCCATACAGATAATGTCTCCAAATTTTCAATGCAAAGATTAATGTTGCTAATTCTAGATCATGAGTCAGGTAATTCAATTCATAAGGCTTTAGTTGCTATGAGGCATAAGCTATTACCTTGTCTCCTTGTATCAACACACAACCCAAACCCTTTCTTGAAGCATCACTATAAACTATATAACCCTCATCTCCTATAGCCAAAGTCAGGATTGGAGCACTTGTCAATCTATGCTTAAGCTCCTCAAAGCTCTTCTGACATTCATTACTCTAGATAAACTTTTGATTATTCCTCAATAACTTAGTCATCGGAGTAGCTATCATAGAAAATCCTTCCACAAACCTCCTATAATACCCTGCTAGACCCAGAAAACTTCTTACTTCTGCCACTGTCTTCAGTGAATGCCACTTTACCACTGCTTCAACTTTCCTCGGATCAACATGTACCCTATCCTAAAATTTCATGTCTAAGGAACACTACCCTATGAAACCAAAACTTACACTTGCTGAACTTAGCATAAAGCTCCTTCTCCCTCAGTGTTTGCAACACTATCCTGAGATGTTCCTCTTTACTCTTGGAATAAACCAGAATGTTATTGATAAACACTATGAAAAACTGATCCAGATGCTCTTTGAAGACCCTATTCATAAGTTCCATGAATGCAACTGGAGCATTGGTCAGTCTGAATGACATGACTAGGAACTCATAATGCCCATAAAGAGTCCTAAAGGTTGTCTTATTTACATCAGACTCTCTGATTCTGAGCTGATGATTGCTTGACCTGAGATCAATCTTGGAGAAGACCTTTGCTCCCTACCGTTAGTCAAACAAATCATCAATCCGGGGCAGAGGATACTTGTTCTTAACAGTCACCTTGTTGAGTCTCTGGTAAGCAATGCACATGGGCCATGTTCCATCCTTCTTTTTAACAAACATAACAGGAACTCCCTATGGTGACGAACTTGGCCTTATGTACCCCTTCTCTAACAGTTCTTCCAACTATTCTTTGAGCTCTTTAAGTTCGGCTGGAGCCATTCTATACGGTGGTATAGAAATGGGTGTGGTATCAGAAATCAAGTTGATGGCAAACTCAATTTCCCTTACCGGTGGCAAACCAGGTAAGTCTTCTAGAAACACGTCTGAAAATTCCCTTACAATCGGAAAATCCTTTAATTTCCTTTCATTCGCATCAGTGTCCATGACGTTTGCCAAGAAGGCTTCACACCCTTTTCTTACCATCCTATTAACTAGCAAAGCTGAAACAATTCTGGGTGATGGTGTTCTTCAGTCTCCTCTAAAAATCACCTTCTCACTATTGCCAAGATCAAACTCTACCTCCTTGAGGCTACAATATAACTTTGCGCAATGTTTCTCCATAGCATCCATTCCCAGTATCACATCTCGGCCTTTCAAATCTAGGGGCATTAAGTCCAGTACTAGTCTAGTACCATCAATAAAAAGTTCACAGTCTCTATAATGAATTTGATTAGTTAACTAAAATTAATAAGGAATCAAAATAAATCAATTCAGTATATAAAAAAGAGAGAAATTCAGTAGTACTCCACTCTGATTCGAGGGCAAGATCTCATCTAATTGTAGCATTGATCCTTGGTCTAAAAAGAATATTTTTCACCATTGAAGCAATTAGTCCGAAACATATTAGGATAGTTATAATAAGTCTCAAAATTTCCTAAATTAATTGGTTCAAACCCAACATCCAACCAAAACTTACCATCAATTGAATGGGTATGATAACATTCAATATCAATTAAATGATAGCAATAAGCTTAGTGAAAAAGACTAAATCCTAAAATAAATAATTGAGATAGTTGTAACTATTTAACTTAATTATCTTATTTATCATAAGTTAATATGGAAATTCATAAATAACATATTTGCTACTTGTACCAATTATTTATGAAAATTAAGGATCACTGAATTCATGGATAACTATAGAATAATTAACATTAAATTAATTTGTCAGATCAATCAATATTAATCATTCATGAAATATAAGAACTCAAAATAAGAAATACTTAAATTAAATTTTGAATAAAAGTTTAAAACAAAACCTCACAAGGTTACAACTAGAGTTTTGTATCCCTTTAAATTATAATAATTGAGTTTAACCCCACAGGGTTTAAGTTTCAACACCAACGATAAAAGAAAATTGAGAGATTGAGAGAAAATTAAGAAAACAAAAAAAAGAATGTGGAGAGAGGTGGGAGACGTTTCTTTCTATTTTTTCCTACTCTAAACCTCGTCTAATCTTATCTTGGAAAGATTCTTATCTAAAAGAAATCAAAATCCCTATATAATAGGGATGGAAAGAAGTTCCTAATTAAATTCCAACTTCAAGTGAAGTTGTCATTAGGCATGATCTCGCCTTTATCCACTGTACTAATATGTCTACTTTTTCCAAAATTCATGACTTTCACCAATAATATCTCAATTTGATGCAATCTCCACTTTTCATCTTCTAAAACAAAACAAACATTATTTTTCCTCTTTAACCACCCAAAAAATCCAAAACAAAAGAGATAATTCTAATTAATATATCAAAATAACATCTTATAACACAAAACTTTCCAAAAACTTTAAAGTTAGGGTTAAGCAAGGTAGATTGATTTTTAGATTTCATTAAACAAGAAAATAACCTTAGTTTTTGTAGCTAATTTCTAGAGAGAAAAAAAGGCAAGGCATGCGTATGTTTGAATTTTCATAATCAAGAACAAAGCATATGAGGCTTTGTATCGTTAACCAAGGAAAAACCTTAGTCTATATTCGACATATTTACTAATTAGTTAATATTTTAAGCTTTTTTAATCAAATCAATAACAACAATCAAGCAAATTTAATCAAATTATAGAATTAAAAGTTGACTCTGATACTAATGTTGGGAAATTGTGTTAGGATCTGATCTCGTATACAACAAAATAATTACGAAACATTCTTGTTTTCAGTTTTTGAAAGCTAAAATCACTTGTGAATCATAATAAAACACGAATTTTAATTCATATTTTATTTTAAAGCTTGATCCTTTTTATTGCTTGCCTCGAGTCGTTTCTAACATTGGGTTATCTTAACCACTGTAGTTAATAAGTGTTCGGTTTTTAATGGTATCCATAGAACGTGATGAGAGAACTCTATAACTATTATAAGGAGGGTTAGGCAAGGAGTATTAGCTCTCTTAGAGCTTGAGCCTATTTATACTAGGTTTTAGACATTATAGTAATTTATCTATCATTAAATTCTAATTACAATTAAACTTTAATTAAAATTACAAATAATTCTAATTAAATACCAATTATATGCCCAAATAAGATCTAATATCTTATATTTAATTATAAAGTTTCTCAAACTTTACAATCAAGTCAAACTTGATCAAAATATCTTTTTTTTGGTAAATGATCAAAATATCATTTCTTTCTTCAACTTATTCTTTATATGTGATATATTAGGTTCCCAAATATATTGGTAATAAATATAAATTATAACACAAAATCATATAGAGGATTATAATTTATATCCAAATATCAAGATTAGCGTCTAGCAACACATCATAACGATCCAAATATTTAAGAATATCAAAGTAGTTTTGACTAACCTTTTTATGTATGATCTTTTTCATATAATTCATTCCTTTCATTATATAATGTTCCGATTAGAGATAGAGCATATAATTAACGTCTATTTTATCTGAGTCCAATTATGTTAATTCTTCACCATTGGTAATTGATTCTATTAATAACAATTATAAACAATTTACAAAGCATTATTCTATCTTTGCCAAGGATTTTCCAAATCAATTTTTTAAAAGAACAATTAAATATTCTCCCTAATTACTTTAGGATGATGAATCCTATATTGATCACTCAACTACCTCCATATAATTCATGCTATATCTAATGACTACCGACTAAGCTACCTTTGACTAGAATAGGTCGTAAATAGTATCAAAACAAAACAATCCCTATATAAGATAACTTTAGAGATCTCAAGTCAAAGAATCGCATATACAACAATCACAATGAGGATGTTCATAATCATTCAAGAAATCTTCCAAATGGATTTCTCATGTAAGGTCAGTTTGATGAACTTGTTCTCTAACATGCACCCACATGTTTGGTTAAGTATCTCCATACTTTAGTCTATGAGATCGACTATTTTCTTTATAGGAAAAACATACTATGTGCTAGTCTTTTTTTGCTCTATTAATATTCAATTTCAATAAAACAATGATTAGGAACAACTTAAGTATAATACATAAATGTAATATGAATCTCATAATAATTTTATCTGTAATTTTTATTTATCTCATGAACTTTATCATAAACACCTGAATATGTATAAAATAAAAAATGTGTTTAAATTATTTTGTTCACTAAATTCTAACCAATCGATTGACTGTAGGATATAAATCAATACAGAGTCATATGATAAGAATTCTAGACAAAGTGCAGGAGATGAAACTCGCCAAAATCATTGCAAAAAAGTTTGCTAATGCCTTGCATCATATGTCTGAAACTAATGGTACGATAATAAGAGCTTGCAACGGACACTTAAATTTCTATTCCACAGGAACACAATCTGTTTCTAGCACTAGTACTCGAATTGTTACTGGTTGTGAAGAATTTGCCACATCATATGAAAGAAGAGGCTGATGTTTGAGGAAGGTCACCAGACATTCTCAAGGTAAAATGTGGAGTCTAACTTTGATCTAAAAGAGTGTGAACTGTCTATGAAATCAGATGAAAATCCATAATGATACATCGAATCATGTTACGGAAAGTTCATACAGGAGGTTTCTGGTTGATAGTCCATTAGTACCTGTCTCAATATCCGGTGATGATAGAGATAGAGTTCCTTCTTGTGGCTTTGGATCTTTTCATCAGCAGTATTTGATTGATGGTCGGCTAGCCACTGTTGGCGTAATAGATATTTGTCCTAATTGTTTATCCAGTAAATACTTCTTGTGGGATCCAGGCTTTGCCTTTCTATCACCATGCAAGTATTCAGGGTTAAAGAGAATCAGGTTCATTGTCCTAGTCCCCAGTATTGTTGTCTCGGTTATTATATTTACTTTTGTCACCAAATGACGTATGAAGCTGCATATGGTCATCTGAGGTTCTCTGTCCTCTCCATTATCAGTAAGTTTCTTCTGACATCTAGTTTCGTGTTAGTTGTATTTGCCTGGCCTTAACTATTTCAATCGGAAATAAATGAAGCACCTTAAAAAGAAAATGGGTTTGCCATTAATCAGTTTCGTCTATATGTTCAGTACACTTGCGGCTAATCCATTTTCTAAATGAAAACCAGTTTGATTTCTGAGGTCTAATCATTTGGCAGTTCATGAGTTAATCTATGTTGTATTACTTGCCTTAAAATATTGAAAGTATAATGTTATTCCTGTTATTAAAGTCTGATGAGCCACTAACATTTTCTCCAGGTGAGTTTCATTTGAAATTGCAAAGCCTATGGTTGATAGGAGGGCCATATGTTGTGTTATCGGATTTGCAAAATGAAGTCATTAAGTCCTCAAATTGCTGAAAATGAGATAGGAATGGGACATGATGACATTTATGATGAGAAAAGGAACGAAATTGCTGCCGACGAGGATGAAGGAATGATGAATTTGGAATTTGAAAGCTCTGGTGATGAATCAAATTGAGAATCAGTGTCAGACACCGCATAAGCTGGAAAAAATACGTAGTTGGTAATTTTAATTGGGGTATTAAATGTAACACATAACAAAAACCTTAGTACATGTCCCAGATCGAACGTAAAAGGAAAATAAACAAAGAAATGTAGAAAATAATTGATTTCAGTTTCATAACTTCAAATAAGCCTTTTGAGGCGAAATCAAGCACGAATCCACCTCTACCTTCACGAGATCTACTCATCAGGACGTGTTAAAGCCTTTCTGTAGCTTTTTGTAAACGTAAACCTCTGAATGGGTCAAAGCATCTTTACGTTCACGATTTGCTACAGCAGCTACAGAAGACCTTAATCTTTTTTATATAACATTCATATCGGGCCTTCCTATTACAGGCTCAATATGAGTTCTGTCCACACTAATCAAGGTTCATTTTCCTCCTAGACTTTGGCCCATTAATCCAGAGCATTTATTTGACCACTTTATTATCTTTGTCTGGATTAAATTACATAACTTAACTGATAAGTTATTGAAAAATAGAAAATTGCAATTATTTGTTGTTCACCATATAGGGAAAATATCTAACATTTTCCTCATTGGACAACAATTAATTGCGTTTTTGACTCAAATTTAAAAATAAAACATTTGATCTAAAGATAACGAAAGTCCATCATTTCGTCCCACAAGGCTTTTGATACTAAAAGATATCAACATGTGTGTCACGTGTGACATAGATCTAATATAATCACGACTATCTATCTAATATCTCCCTAACATAAATAAGAAAATGGAATGTGGCAAACTCAGATAATACATGTATGATCCGATATGTATCATCTTCCTGTTTGTAGATCTCAATTTCTCTAAACTTTATGCTAAACTGTATTAGAGAAATTTTGTTTTCTCTCACTGAATGCAAAACTGCATTAAAGAAAACATTTATGTTCTCTAATTGATTGCTAAACTACAATAGATAACCTTTATTTCATGTTAAAAATCCATGGATATACATATGAAACTATATATGTCCTAAAGACATAGGCTCAACGTCAATTTGTATATATACCCAATGACCTTTAAAATGCTTAAGATCGACACAAATCTTTAAACTTTCACATTTATTATGACTATATATGATAACCAGTAGTACCGTGGATAAACAATGATCATCTTTATTGATGAACCATCATACTGTCATAACACATCAAAATGTATGAATGTACAAATGTACATGGAGCAAAAATAATGACCTCTAATTAATAGTTTCTAAAGACTACATTAGACCCATACTGTATGCATGTTTTTCAAACACATGTGGGTGAAGTCTTTTAGTAAAAGGATCGATTAGCTCTTCCTTAGTCCTCAAATGCTCCACCTCAATGTCATCTTTTCTATATCAACCCCTTTATGGTCAAATATTTGACGTTCAAATGCTAAGATCATGTGATATCGTTATTGTTGTTCCTTAACAACATAGCAGCAAGATTATCACAATACAACCGAATAGGTCTAGTCACTAAATCAATCACAGACAACTCAAAAATCAAGTTTCTGAGCCAAACCATCTACGAAGTAGCCTCTTAGCATGCTACAAACTCTGCATGCATGGTTGAGGAAGTCATTGGTGTCTACTTGACATTCTTCCACGATATTGTACCATTTGCAAACTTAAAGCTTTATTATGATATAGACTTCCTATCTTCTGGCATATAGCTAAAATTTGAATATGGATTCCTTACAAGGTTTAGTCTTTTGACTTTTCTATATGTTAACATATAATCCTTGGTTCCTTTTAAATATTTCAACACTCGCTTGACTGCAATCTAATGGTTTATGCCTAGGTTAGCTTGGTGTCGACCTAACAGTCTAATAGCAAACATAATGTCCAATCTAATGGACATCTGGGCATACTTCAGGCTACTAACCGCACCAGAACAAGGAACATTCCTCATAACCTCTCTCACTTTACTTTATTCTTTGGACATTATGCCAAAGATAATCTCTCACTATAAGATATTGGTGCTACAACAGGTTTACTGATAACTATATTAAACCTTTGTAACACTCACTTAATGTATGCACTCTACTTGAGACCTAATGAGTGTTGAGATTTGTCCTGATGAATCTGCATACCTAGGACAAAAGATGCTTTACTAAGGTCTTTCATATCGTAATACTTGGCCAAAAATTGCTTAACCTCATACAATATGGTCAAGTCATTTGATGTGAGGGGTATATCATCCACATGTAATAATAGGAAGATAACTTTACTCTCTTTGACCTTATAGTATAAGCATCTTTCAACTTTATTTTCCATGAAGTCGAAAGAGGTCAAAACCTTATCAAATATAAGGTACCACTTTTGGAAGGTTTGATGTAAACCATATATTGAGTTTCTTAACGTACAAACCATGTCAGTTCTATCTGGATCCTAAAATCCGTTAGGTTGTACCATATAAACTTCTTCATATAGGTCGTTATTAAAGAAAGCGATTTTGACAGTCATCTAATGTAACTCTATATCATCATGAGATACAATTACCATAATCACTCAAAATCTATCCTTCAAGTATACGGGAGATAAGGTAACATTAAAGTGAAACGTTTCTCTCTGAGTGAACCATCTAGCAACTAAGCAAGCCTTAAATCGTTGAACTCTAGCATGAAATCCTTTTGGTCTTTTGAACTCATTTACAACTGACAAGTTTTTAATTCTATGACAAATCATCTAGCTCTCATACTTTATTATACTTCATGGATTGCATCGCGTCCTTCATTGCATCCCACCATAAAATTGCATGGGTCTAGAAACAACTTTTGCAAAAGTAACTAGATCTACAATATGTCTTATACCATAGTTTTGTTCACCTAAATAAACTATATAATCAGATGGGATGGCAGGTCATCTTACTCTGGTGAATCTATGCAACTGCATTGGTTCTTGTACCTTAGGAACCTCTGTTTATTCAGATATGGGTTCCTGTTCTTATACAAGAATGATACTTAGACCTAGATTCATTAAACCTAACCGTTTAAGTGGCGGATATGAAATAACTGTAGTATCCGTCCTGCTATCATCTGAAGGGTCAATTAATTTTAGGAAATAAAATTAGATATGAATAGGAGGAAACACAATTTTATAAAGAAAAAAAACCACTGTTACCACTCGGGGAGATGGCCTACCACCATCATAAACATCGTATAACCTCATGTTCTGCATGACTTCTTCATGTCCTTTAAGGTGTGGTTATACCTTTCGACAACACACCATTTTGCTCAGGACTACTCGGTATGGTGAGCTAAGTCACTATTTCAACCGATTCCATACATTTGACAAATGGACCTTTTCATGTCTTGAAACACCATGTTTACCATAATACTCTCCTCCATAGTCAGATCTGACTATCTTTCTTTCAATTAGTTCTCAAACTTCAGTTTTATAGATCTTTAAAACGACTTACTTCTTTTTCTAGAGTTAAACTTTAATTTATTACTAATGTAATAAATCTAGAAAATTAAAAAAAACTCACTTTATAAATTCTCCCAACCAGAAAACTGACCTAAAATGACCCGAGGTACCTTTACTAGAATTCTGAAATTTTTGAGTTTTTTTTAATTGTCCGTATGGCTGAGGTCAGCAAGACATCAATGCTACTTTAGTGCTGACATCATCCGAAGATGTCAGTGTATGCGTCAACTGTTGATGTCACATGACTTCAGCGTGTGCGTGTGATGTGTGCGCACCACGCACTTTCGTCCAACGCAAGAGGGACGGTCTGGAGTGTGCATGCACACGCCATGACTCACAGACGCTCCCACTAACGTTGGCGCGTGTGTCAAACACGCTAGACATGCGTTTGGTCAATCTTGTGCAACGTATCTAGTCCAGATCACAAGTGCTCGACGGTGCTTCTCCGAGTTGCCCAAAAAATGCAATTTTCAGCAAGTTTTAGGACATATTTTTTAGCTCTAAGATTCATTATCGACCTATTTTTTAAGGCTAAACACATGTTTACCACTTTCATGCAACAATGGGCAAGAAAAAACCAAAAAACGGAACTTTATTCTCCGAAAACCTTATGGAGAAAAAACCAAAAATCTTCGTTTAACCACCGGATCATATAATCGATCTGATACCACGTGTATCACGTAACAAGAGTCTTAGTATGTGTCCCGGATCGAACATGAAAGAGAAATAAACGAAAAAATGCGAAAAATACCTAATTTCGATTCCATAACTTCAAACGAGCTTTTTGAGGCCAAATCGAGCATGAATCCACCACCACCTTTACGGGATCTACTCATTAGGACCCATTAAAGCTTTTTATGTAGCTTTCTATATATGTGAATCTCTGAATAGGTCAGAGTATCCTTATATTCACGATTTGCTACAGTAACTATAGGAGACCTTAACCTTCTTTATATAGCATCTACATATATTAGGTCTCCCCATCAGAGGCTCAATATAAGCCCGGTTCACACTAATCAGGATCTATTTTTCTTCTAAATTTCGGCTTATTAATCCAGATCATTTATTGAATTACTTTATTATCTTTATTAAGTTCAAATTATGTAACTTAACCAATAAGTTATTGAAAAATCGAAAATTACAATTAATTGTTTTCCACTGTATAGGGAAAATATCTAACATTAGATACAAGGTGTACAATATCCTAGTGATTTTTTGAATGGCAGCATAAGTTATAACTTTATAATTTAGGGAACTTTATGGGATATTGCAGCATCAAAGTTGTTTTAACCTGAACTGACTTTTCTTTAGATTAGCTAGATGCAATATTCAATATTTACAGTAGTATTGACTATTTTGAATGGAGCATCCGATGCCAATGCAAGGAATTATTTGGAAGCACAGCTGCGTAGATATAAACGAGCATATGGGTGCAGAAGTCTGTCTGAGCGCAATGTCCACTCACATGGCTGATGTGATTCTTTTTCATGGGAGGTTTTTCAGTCCTCAACAGAATGCATTTACTCTGAGTGAGTAATACGGTTGAAAAGAAACATTCCAAGATGTCTTCCCGATGCGCATTATCTGTTCATTTTGTGGATTATTGAGAACTTACGACATTTTTATCTCCACCATCTTCCTAATCTTAGAAGTTATTGACTGCACATTCTTATCATTTACGTTGAAATGAAGGGAAACTTCTTCGGATGCGTTTACTTATCTTTTTCACTTAATGTATACATTTCATATAAATATGAAAGCAAGCCTCTTTCTTTGCGTCTACTTCTGTCTCTATCCATTGGTCCGCTTTGTTGGGGTTTCCCAGTCTCAAATTTCAAATGATATTTGTATAGAAAGGATATAATGACTCTTTTTTATGTTCATGGAATGAAGCTTACTGGGTATGGGGGAAAATGGTGAGCATAAGGCCATATTGAAATCATTACCCCAATCAAAATGGACTCCAATAGGCCTAGAAGCTAGTGTTTACCCAATCCAATTGACCTGGTTTGATTTTTCGACTCTCTTGTTTTTTGTTCCTAAATGCTAAGATAGTAATTATTAATACACAAACTTTTCTAGTTAGCTAGCGTATGAGAATCTGAAGACTTTTTCTTCTGCGTCTTCCCCTGTGCCAAGTAATCGTGTTACGTATGACCAAGAGTAACGTATCTCCCTTTTCTTTCGTTTCAGAGTTCGCTTTCTGTGGGTAAAGATGTGAGGCAAACCATTACACTTTAAGTCTATTATTAATATTCGTATTAGTATTAATAGTCTTGTAGCTATCCATTTCTCGGCTCTAGTAGTTTTAACAATTCCTCCGCAAAATATGCAGGAAGTGATAATCAGATAACCTCCACAACTGCTAAACAGCTTCGACACATTAGAACGCATAGTTTGTGTTTGGTTTGATCAACTTCAATGCGTTTGGCTATGTTGATTGAATAGCATGAATTAAAAACAAACCCTTGGTTTCCACAGAGAGACCCTTATCCCACTGATTGGTAGATGCATTAACAAAAAGCCTTCACCTTTAAGTAAGGATTGACTGAATTAGAATCAACAATAAATGTTTTTGAATCAGATAGTGACAGCAACTTGGTAGAGCTGTCAGAATGAGGACTTCAGTTCTATCGTTCACAAGAGTCGAGCACTGGAGGAGAACGAATATACAGTTGAGAATGAAAATTAATCAAACATCATCTCCGTCACTTCCACCACCAATATGAGGCTCATAATTGATGCAATAATTGCGTCCATCAGGACCTAACACCTTATACCTGCTCAGAATAAAAAGCCAATTTATCTTATTCTTGAGGGTTCAAATCTTCTATTTCCATTAACCAGTTTCGTGATAATTAATCTTATCCATATATTTATATAAGACTTATATAAATACGTAGACAAAATTAATCGACACAGGTATTTTGGGAACGAGGGATATCGTATGCTGAATGATACCTATTGAATATCCACAATCATGATTTTCTCAAAAAAAAAAAAAAAGTGCATTACTGACCGCTCAAGAACAGATTTTCCTTCTTTGTACTTCTGGCCCTTTTCATGGGCAGTTTCCTGCAAGAACCATCTAATTAGCTAGAGGTAAAAACAAAAGCTTTCATAGAAAAGAATTTTATAACCTAATTATCTTACATATTTCCACCCCACAATGGATCCACACCTAACACAAAATATATCAGCAACTGTATGCATCCCAGTCATCATCATTCTCTCTTCTAGTTTTCCCATAGAGGTGTTCACTCTGTCAAACAAGGGAAGATAGTTCAGCAAACTTAAGTAACAAGGGGCCGAAAATCCAAGTTGACCTGTATAAATGTTTGGCTAACAGACAACCAATTTCTCCTTTCTATCAGTAGACCATGTAACCAAAGAAAAATATGATATGTGCAGTTATCCACACTCATCAGTTTTCTCCTACTGGGTCGTCAGATACATGAAGGGATATAATGCCACAAAAAGAATAGTGATTGGATGCCAGTTATTCCTTTTTGGCCTCATGGATAGATGTTTATGTTGTAACAAAATGAAATGGGAATTTGCTAGAGCAGAAGAACTACCAATATGAACAAGTAAAGCATCTGCATCATGTAATCAACTTGGAACATGTGGAGCACTACAAAATTGTAGAAAATTACAGGTGTTGACCAAAGTTTAATTTCTCAAAAGGCACCATTAAAATTTCATCTTAAATACCCATCTTTCTACAAAATCCCTGTCCCATATCAAGTTCCCGTGAAAGCCATGTCAATTTCAAATGTAAACTGATAAAATTAACTAAAGAATAGAAAAAATTGCTTGTGAAAGAAACTATCAGATCATCGTAGTATTAGAGTATCTGCACCTTTAGTCCTAGAGTTGTTAGTCGTATATACAATGGAGTCTAGACATTATTGTTGACATGATAGAAAGGACTACTCAAGCCAGGAAACACTTACACCTTACTGAAGAGATAAGCTTGTCCATGCCTACAATGGAAAGACTGAACAAAGAACAAACGAAAAACAGGAAGTTATAATATGACGAGTATGGAAATCCAAGCATCATAGAGTCTGCTACAACACACGAAGCCTACATCTTCATAGCACATTCCTCACAGCAACACATGAACATGCATGATGTAGAGATTATAGTGCATTACAAAAAATGGAAGATTAGACAATAAGTTCAAAATGCATTACAATAAAAGTGACCACATTGGCATGAACAAAGGTTCATGCATGTAGAAGAACCAAGAGATAGTAGTATCTGTACTAAACATGAACTAATACATGATAAACTATGTTTATAAGAAAAAAATGTGATGCTCACACTTACAGATAAAGAATAAACAACCATCATCCCGGTAATCATTATAACTTGACTCATCAAAGCATCTAGAAATAAGTCAACATTTCAGCCCAATCATTGTAGTCTAACCTCTAAAATATAGTAGGAGAAGGATAACACACAAAGCTTTATACCTACAATCACAAGGTAAAGAATGCTCAACCATCATCAAACACAAAAAAAAAAAAAAGCCCCAAAAGGCAGCAAACAGAAAGATAAGCATTCACAAACCACAGTGAGCAATAATACCAATAATAGATAAAAATAACAAAAAATATAATCTAGCAATTGAAATAAGTGATATTCTAATAAGCATTCATGTTATGTCTATTAATTCCATAGCTGCCCGATGGATATAATATGCTCGAGGTTGAATTATTCATACATTAGACAACTGAGAACTACCATTTGACCTAAAGCATACTTTTCAATTGACGAGAAGAAGTGTTGGGTAATTACAAACAATGATCAAAAACATTCTCAATGAAAAAACACTTGACAAAATTCTCCATCTAGTCACCCTAAATTAAAATTTATGCATGAACATATCAAATTCCATTCAACTCATCAAAAGTCTCATCAGAGCAGCAATCACCAAAGACCAACCAGACCAACAACACCCAGTGAGAATTCCACCGCATTATCATAAAAAACTGCAGAATCCATTAATCATAGGGCAGCCAAACGGACCTTGGAGACAATATCTTCAGAAAGAGCAAGATGGGTTTTACAGTGCTTGCAACTATAGATATTCCCTTCCAGATTCACCACAAACAGCCTCCCCATTTCCTCCCACAAAGATCCTCACACCGAATCTTGTATCAAACATATAACAGCGGTGAAAATCAAAACACATATTGCCCAGATATATCTATGATAACAAGCAAATGCAAACCTTAAGAATCGTTTGGTAGATAATGTTACCTCTTACGTTTCTTGTATTCCACTTCTTGTATTGGTTTTCTTCTTGTTGTTGCTTGCTGGTGCATGGAATGTAAGAAATTTGAGGCGAGAAGCTATCAAACATTTCCAAATTATATTCGCATTTTTCTGCTAAAGTGCAACCTGACAAGACGTGGATTCTACAGGGTCTTTCTCTTCAATTGGGCTAATGAACGGCACCGTTTTGCTGGCCAGTGGGGGATATGTGAATAATCCTTGTAGCCTCTTATTATAATTAAATTTTCATTTAAATTAATATAATAATTAATATTGTTATATAATATCGCTTTATTTTGTTTTATTTAGTACTTATTATTAACTTAATTTATATCAAATTAGTATATCTAATAATTTGTAGACATAAACAAAAGAGATTTAGTTTAAAATAATTTTATAATTATTCTTAATAAATTATAATTAAAGAGTTGGGAACGATCCACGTGTTATTGAATGGTACTTACAAAGTACAATTATTTCAGTTAAAATTAACGCACTATTCCTTAAGAAAATAAAAATAATGCAATTGAGTATACAATTATTCCTCGTTGCATTTAAATTATTATCTTTTTTAATTTCCTGTTTAAGGAAAAAGACAAATTGTTAAAAAATTAAAAAGGATTTTAATCGTTAAAAATTCTACACTCCTTCAAGTTTTCATTTAATTTTTTTCTTAATTTTCAATTAAAAATTATTAAAATACACATGATATGACTAATTAAATGTCAATAACATAATAAATCAATTCAGCTCTTAAATTGGATTTGCACCAATTAACATAAACTAAGATAATTATATTAAACTATTAGTTTATGTTAGATTTAATCAGTTTCGTTCTTATTTTTTAATTAAAGTTTTAAATTTTTTAAAATATATAAAAATGCCTAAATTTTAAACATCAAGAAAATTTTCGAAAGTTTAGAATTGTATTTTTAACCAATATAATTTTAAAATAAGTAGGCTTAGTTTGGTGGATGGATGTCCCTAGTTCATAAAATAATTTTTATAAATTTGAATTTTGTTAAAAGAGAAAGAAGGAAAGTGATGTTTTCATTCCCTAAAGTCGGTCCGTGAAATGAGTTTGGAACTAGGGGTGTTCAAGAAAACCCACGAACCTGTGAACCGGACCTGAACCGCATGAACCGGACCTGTAAATAAGGTTAACCAAACCTGAGTTCAGGTTCGGTTCGAACCGAACCTGAAAAATCAGGTTCA
>JAOQMR010000211.1:16007723-16021151 GCA_027563865.1 Erythroxylum pelleterianum
AAGGTTAACGATGTAGTGTTGAATGATAGGAAGCTTTCTAGAGAGAAGGGAGAGCGTCTTACTTAGGTTGCATGTGTGGACGTGTGAACTGACGCTAGAGGAGCCACCGTGGGTGAGGTGCAGCTGGAGAAGGCTAAGCTAATGGCTGACGGCGGCAGCAGTTTGAAGAAAGAGGGCTGCTAGGGTTTTATCTAATCTGAAAATCTTAGCAAGAATACACTGGTTGAAACAAGGAGATTTCAAATTACTAATGATGATTACGCACATTTCTCGAAACTTTAAATTACATTGAATAAAGACCAAATCATTAAATTTTTTATATTCCATTCTATTTTATTTTTTAAATGAATGAATTTAAATGTGTTCTATTTTTTACACATCTAGTTGTACTCACCCATTCACTTCAAATTTAAATTGCAAACTTTTTTAATTTCAGAATATTATTTTTGAATTGATCCTACCAAATAGTTGTAAGACAATAAAAGTAATCTTATGAACAAATAAAGTGATGATTAATTTTAAGCAAGTAACAAAAGCGAATATATATATTTAAATAAAGTTTCTCTTTAACAAATTGCAATGGATATCTCAAAATTACTACATGCATTTTTATATGCCTCCAATAGCGAGTTAAAGAGATTTTACATCATCTTTTAAGAAATAATTATTATGATAGTTAATAACATTCTCTTATTAATTTCAACTTTATTTATAAAATCTAATCTAAAATAGAAACTAGGATTCAAACATATCCTAGGAGCAAACAACGAGAATAAAGTTATCTTTCCCAAATTTCATTGATGACTGCAAGAAAAGGTGTATGCAAAGAAGGTCTAGTATTCAAATTGGCCTTAATTGTTTCCTTTGCCCTCTCTATAGCATCATAAATGTAACATATTGTTGTCTTCTCATCACTGTCAACCAGACAAAGTACTCTCATTAAAGGCTTACAAACACGAATGACAAATTGAAATTGGGACCAAAATTCATTATCTTCAAGTATAATTTTGGAAACCTTTATTCCATTATTAGACTTGGCATATTGAGATTGAATACACTTGTAAAAATTTATTTTAGCTTCTTCTTCGTTAAAACAAAACACTAAAGTGACAAAAAATTAGTTGGATATCTTCTAATAGTACGGTAACACATTTTTACCATTGGTGAAATCATTTTTCACCAAATTTAGAACACATGCACGATATAGATGAACTTAGTTACTTTTCTTGCTTTCCGCACAATTTCATTAATGATAGTAAAATATGTAACATCTCTTATATCTTTCAAAATCAAGCTAATGCAATTTGTAGCACAAGAGTCTAGTAGAAAGAAATATTCCTGCTTTGCAAGCTCTTCCTAATTTCTTTTTAAACGACATCATTTTTAATGATGAATTGTATAATGTTTCCATGCCTAACTTCACTAACAATATTATCAAATGTCTCAAAAAAATCATCAACACTTCTTGCAAGGCTAGATGCATCAATGGACTTTAAGAATAATATCCTCTTTATTGAATAAACCAAAAAGTTATTAATAGGCTCATGCTTTCTATTTGTCAACTATGACATATGATTGAACATTCATAAGTTGCCCAAATTAAACAACCATAAGTTGCCCAAATTTAACACCCATAAGTTGCCCAAGTCATTCTTTTTCCATTCAAATAATTTTTTATTTCATAAAAAGAGATGTTTAGAAGATTACCTCTGTAGTGATCAATTAAAGGAGCTTTATATCCTGGATCATAAGAAGCAATACCATCCATTATATGCTAGTAATAATAAGACTGGGTAGCCTTGAATGATACACCTATATAATTTCACCATTTAGCCATTATTATGTCCACATTATGAGCTGCTTATTTAGATTGTAAGGCACTATGAATTGAAGGTTGAGCTCTCGAAGTTGTTTGTGGAGCAAAAAAGATGACATATGTCTTCTTCTATTCCTTACATCAGTTATAGCAATTCCTTCTCATTGGGTAGAAATACTACCTTCAACATTGCCAGTATAATCCTAACCACTGTAAAATAAAATTTTACTACCAATTTCTTAATTTAGTTTTTATCTTCTATCTTTCTCATTCTGATACTTTATTAAAAAAAATTCATCTATCATTTCACATCATAGATAACATTTTTATCAGGCTTAACAGCACCTTTGATCTTAACTAAATGTTTGTCTAATTTGGTGATTCTTTGCCTTTCAAATATTTATTTTCATATAAAAATATGATTATTCATACTAGGAACCAATATAACATGAGTTTAAGCTAGATCACCTTGAAGAGATTGAATTATCAGGAGTACTTGAACTTATTGAATTATTAGAAGTACTTAAACTTCCTTCCATTTATCTATAAAAATAAATAAAGAAAAATGTTAAAAATTAAATTAATAGCTTTATATAAAAATAAAAGTTAATGCATGTAGAAGTAAATTTATTCAAAACATATTGACCATAGTTAATAAAACTAAATCTTCTCATTGACATGCTTGTTAACCAATAACGAGCTGACTAGAACTAATAGATCAAAAAACATTATCTTTTTTCAAAACCTTATGATATATGTTAAGCAATCCACTTATATCTAACTTTTACCTAATGAATTGAACATACCCATTATCAGATGAATTTCTATCCGTGATCCTAAAGTACTTTTATTAATTATACTAAAAGTGGGCAATCTTAACTTATTTATTCATAAACCACAAGGAGCCTAAATAATTCTACACTCAATACGTACAAAAGAGATACTTTTACACATTGTATATTTGCCAAAGTTTTAAGCACGTTTTCTTTCACCATCACACTTCTTATTGCAGAACTTTACTTGTTTGGAAACAAAATAAAACACGCGTAAATTGTTTTTCCTTTTGTACATTCTTAATCTCAATTGATTAAACATATGGTATATGAAAGCTCAAAATCACCATAATTGTATACTTACCTACAACTATTTTCCAAGATTTGGACAATTAAATATAAA
Source organism: Erythroxylum pelleterianum (assembly GCA_027563865.1). Taxonomy (NCBI): domain Eukaryota; kingdom Viridiplantae; phylum Streptophyta; class Magnoliopsida; order Malpighiales; family Erythroxylaceae; genus Erythroxylum; species Erythroxylum pelleterianum. The sequence goes on from JAOQMR010000211.1 coordinate 16,010,716, forward strand.
AAGGTGAAGCGTTCAATGAATTTGTAAATATTGTGTGTATCAGTCTTGTTACACAATGTCAAGAAAATAGTTTGTGAATAACTTTAAATTTTTATGGCATTCTAAAAGACCCAAATAGTTAAGACTTTTATAACATAAATTTCGATACAAATTAATTTCAAAGTTCAAAATGACACTAATAATTAAAATACAATGCAAGGTCTTTTATCTGCATATAATTAATAATTCACACTCCATAAAACCCCAAAAAAGTAATAAATTTAAACTCCTAATTGACCGGTCACAGATATAGCTCCTCTTTAGATCTATACATAAAAAACTTAAGAACAAATTGTTGATTTATGCTCTACAGCCAATCAATTTGGTTGTAATTTAATAACAAAATAATCTAAAAGCATTCTTTATCTTGTACATATTTAGATGTATATGATGAAGTTTATGGGATAATTATACATTGCAAATAAATACATTTATGTATTATCCCTAAATTTTCCATAGTTATTGTTCTATTAAAACTAGACATTAATAAAATGTAAAAAAAACTATCACATATTATATTTTTCCTTATGAAGGAAGTAGTTGATCTCTTAGACTAAATTATGGAGATACTTAAAAAAACGTATGAGTGCTTGTTAGAGTAAAAGTGTACTGAATTGACCCCTTATGAGAAATTCATTCGGAACATTACTTTTATGTTTATGGAAATTTTCATTGTGACAATTGTATAAGTGATCTTTTGACTTGAGGTCTTCAAAGTTATCTTGTATAGGTATTTATATGTTTTGATATTACTTATAACCTATTCTAATCATGGATTGCTCATTCAGTAGTCATTGGATGTAGCATGAACTATATGGAGGTAATTGAGTGATCAAGATATGATTTATTACCCTAAATTAATTATGGAAAATGTTTTAATGTTCTTGATTAGTATTGATTTGGAAATCCTTGGTCAAGGTAGAATGACATTTTGTAAATAGTTTATAAATGTTATTAAATGAATCAAGATCTAATGACAGAAAACTAATATGATTGAACTTAAAATAGAGTAGATATTAATTCCATACTCTATGTTTAATCTAAATATTATACAATAAAAAGATTTAATTATATGAAAAATCATACAAAAAAGTTAGTAGAGTTTTGTTTGTTGAGCAAACTTAAGTTTGCTTTAACCTGAGTATGTTTAGTTTTAAGACAATCGATCCTACTTAAATATATTTGTGTGATTTGGATGAGCATGATCACATGAATTTAGAGGCAGGGTTATGAATAACATATAAGATATGTTTTGGCAAGAGTTGTCGCCTAATGTATCTAGGAGTTATATAAGATGTGATTGATAAACTTGTTATCTACTTAATTAAAGTTTAGGTGGTTTTTTTAGCAAACTAAAATCAACTATATTTGAACGAGATCCTAGCCCTATAAAAAGATTAATCTTTTCGAATAGTAGTGAGGGCTATTATTTCGAATAAATTAGTGGGAGTAACTAAATACATAATTAATGTCCTAATCTCATTTTGGTAGTCGTGGCATATGACTAATTACTTTTTTTTCTCACATTTTATATTTTATTCTGAGTAGAATTTACCTTGTTTAGTATAGTTGATACTAAGTTAGTGAACCAAATTTCTTAGACATAGGTTATGTTTAAGAAGAGTTCTCAAAGTTAGAAAAGAAAATTGTATGCTCATTATGTAATTTTGCTATAATCCCTCTTGAAGATTTGCTGACAAAGTTTTAGAGATATGTCAAAATTATATAGATGATAAAATGTAATGACATTTTGAGTTGAATAATGTCTCATAAACTTAAATAACAACATGTAGGATGTACGTCAATACCATGATAGCAAGATGTAAGAGGTTCCATAAAGTAGAGCTAAAAGTTATAGTACATTGATGGAATTATTCCACTTAATTTATCATACTAAAAGCAAAATTGTAGAATACAATTAAAGGAATTTACTATAGAATGATAATAGTTATCATTTGAGGAAAATGATTGCATGACTTTTCTTGCCTATGCCTGATACATATAGATCATACGTATTTCTAATTCATGCTTTTGAGTATTTAATACTGAATTCATATTCAACATTATTAGAATGTTCAATGCATAACAAGAAATAGATTGTTGAGTAAAGCAGACCCAATTCTATACAAATAGTTTGTATTTGATGGATTAAAGGAGACTTATACTTAACATAAATGGCAAGGATAAAAGTTGGATAATCGAGACTATTCGTTTATGTCATGATAGTTAATTTAACTTAATGCGAACCATAAGGTTACACATAAGGATATGCATATCCTTTTGATTATGAATCGTATGAAACTTGTCAAGTTAAAGAATAACCAAATCAACCTGACAATATTAAATTGATAAATTTATAGAAGTGATGTTATAAAATGATGATGCTTATATTTCATTAAATTACTAATGGATATGTGTGATATAATCATATGTATTAAATGAAATGTTGATTTAAAATTTTGAAAAAAGTTTAGAACGTTTAAATCTAAGTAGAAATTAAACATTGAGAATGTTGAAGCACTTCAAAGGGATCGTTGTGGTAAGTTTTAAATTTTCGGTTATCTATAGGGAATGAGATTCTCTTGTGAATACCTTTACAGTAAAATTTCATACGAGTATGGATTTATTTAAGGAGTAAAATACAATATAAGATATTGTATAATGCATTATTTATTTCTTCTATAGCTATGCCTAGTACAATAACTTACCTTCAATAGTTCCAATTAAACCAACTGACAAGATTTCATATAAGATATGAAATGCCAAGTCTTTGAAAGAGTCAAAGTTAATGATTTAAGGATGTGAAGCTTGGTTGAAGCATACATTATCCATTAAGTTTAGAACAAAATTATGTAATAAAGGTTATGAGATATCCAAAAGGTTAGATATAATCTTACATACCTATTAAACAAATTGTTTGTTTTAATTTATACTTATAGGAGAATGGTTCTTAAGATAAGTAGTAAGAGTAAGATGAAATTTGAAAAGTTTACATCTCATTACAGTATATCCAATTGAACCTAGTATCTTTGTTTAATACATTTGACGTATATTGAAAGGCTAGAAGACATTGAAAGATTCACTTTTTTTGATAAATTTAAGTAGTTTATTTTTGAGGTTATTTTGAATTTATCATGTCTATAAGAAGGTTAGTGGGATTATAGTTGTCCTCTTTAGTGAGAGTATGTGGAGAAGTATTGCTCATAGAGAACAAATTCTAAATTTCAATTGTTGAAAATATAATAGTTCAAGAAAAATTCTTATTGGATATGAAATAGTAACATCTTAATTATGGGAATTACATCTATAGAGATAGATTGGAATTTTGTTAACCCATTATAAGTCTAAGTACATAGATATTGTACTAAAGATGTTTAGTATTTGAGATATCATATACTTCTGAAGTATTAAAGATATCTATTGTTCTATACATAAGTTGATATTTTAGTTTACAGTTATAGGATATTAACTTTAGAAGTTAATCCTAATTAAGGTCTATTTACTTAAAACAATATCATTCAAGATTGGAAATGTTTCAATGTAGCAATGGTTGTTAATTAAGTCACAATACATTTTCATTTAGTAGAAATGATTATATGGATTAATAAGTTCTTTAATAAACTTGATATAGTTCCTTGCAATGTTCAAGATATTAATGTATTGTGGCACATTAGAGTCATTGCACATTTCAAAGGAGCTAAGGTCTTAATAAAGGTCCAAGGATGTATTTAGGCAAATTTTATTAATTATGATGATAACTAAGATAGGAGTTGTAAAATTTAAGCAAGTGCTCACTATAGAGAATCTTGTAAAATTGTTTCATTAAGCTACTATTCCAACAGTAGCATGATCGTCATATGGTAATATGGTATATGATACTTAAACCATTAACTTAGTGTAAGTGAGAGATTTTTGATTTATGCTCTACAGTCAGTTGATTTGGTTATAGTTTAGTGACAAAATAATTTAATAACATTCTTTATCCTGTATATATTTAAATGTATATGATAAAGTTCATGAGATAATTATACATTACACATGAAATTATGATGAGATTATAATTATGAGATTTATATTGTATTTATGTAATTTCCCTAAATTGTTCCTAGTCATTGTGCTATTAAGACTGGACATTAATAGAATGTAAAAAGACTAGCACACGTTATGTTTTTCCTTATGAAGTAAGTAGTTGATCTCATAGACTAAAGTATGTAAATATTTAAACAAACTTGTGAGTGCTTATTAAGAACAAGTTTACTGAATTGACCTCATGTGAGAAATCCATTTGGAACATTACTTATATGCTTATAGAAATTCTAATTGTGATGATTATGTAAGTGATCCTTTGACTTGATGTCTCTAAAGTTTTCTTGTTGATCGCGGCTTGTCGTTCGATCTAGGATCGATCCTTGGAAACCGGTCAAAAACAATAAATTCCAAGATTGCAGTATAAGCTGTAACCCCGGGTCGTCTCACTTCTTGGAATCGACGAAAAATGGTTTAAAGCTAGCCTATAAGTCAAAAATGCAATTAAAGCTGATAAAAAGGGGGGTTTTGGTTTGATGATCAAAATTAAGGAAGATAACTAAAGTTGAAGGAAATTGTATAAAAAGTATATTTTTGGATTTTGGGAATTTAAAACAAATAAAAGTTCAAACTAATATCAAATTGGATAAATTCCTCTTGAAAATGAGTTTAGGCTATCACGGTTCAAAATTAAATTGCGGGGATAGAATCCACTAAGTTTCCAAAAAATCAACCTTAAAGGACCCTTTAAGTCCAAGGAATTAATTAAATAACCCATTAATTAAAGCCTTGTTAAAAACCTTAGTGTGTAAAATGGACATGATCATGCAATTGGTCATCGAATCAAACATAATCATTTATATCGAACATAACCATGCAGATAATCAGGATTAATGCAATCACCCAAGACATATATGAGACCTCATATATTAAAGCACAAAAGTTCTACATAAAACCAGTCCATAACACAAATCATTGTTCATCACCTAATTAAACCATAATCAGGCTAATCTAGTCATAATACCGAAAACTCTAACTCAGAGTTATACAACACTATAACTAAACTTTCAGACAATGAATGATACTCCCCTTTGAAGCCCGTGAACTCAAGCCATCGCTACATCTTCAAGAGGATCGGAACGCCTAGCCAAGCATGACGATCGTAGTCCTCAACACTGTTGGAAATCCGACGGCACCCATAGCAGCGGTTGAACCTCCGGAGGAGACAATGATGAAGTAGATGGTGCAGATGATGGTCATTGGTGAGGATGGCAGTTGTGAAGAGTCGGACGATCTCCCCTTAGGTCTCCGAAGTGTATCTGCGGTGTAGTCTCCTCGATGAATGATCCTCCTATAACCTAATTTGGCAAGGTTTATATAGGGTGGATCCGGGGACTGAAACAGTGAGAGGGTTTCCCATTTAAAGTTCGGGCGCCCGTCTGCTCGCCGTGACCAGCAGATTGATGGATGTCGCGACGTGTTATGATCCATCTATGCGCCGCGACATAGAAATTAGTATACGCCGCGACGTTTCTTCTTCTTGATGCGTCGCGACGTGATAATTATGTTTCGCTGCGGCGAGGTGATTAGTTCACGTCGCGACGTGCCTTCTTCTCGATGCGCCGTGACGTCCGTGGATGAGCTCACGTCCTGTTGACTTTTCGATCCCCTTCTTGACTCCTTTTGTAGTATCAATTGTTCTTAGAAAATTATCATGCAATTAATGTCAATTTGTAACAATTTTTACTAACAAATTGCATAAAACGTAAACTCACAGTAAGGAACTAATTTAGGCACAGAATCAAGCATTAAGAGTCAAAAAGTACATTAACAACCATGAAAGTGTAGCCAATTTATATGATAAACTTGGGCTCAATCACTTGTACATAGATTTCTCTGTTTTGATGCTACTTATAACATATTCGAATTATGGATAGCTTATTTAGAAGTCATTGGATGTAGAATGAACTATATGGAAGTAGTTGAATGATCAAGATATGATTCATTAGCCTAAAGTAATTAGGGAGAATATTCTATTGTTCTCAATTAGTATTGATTTGGAAATCCTTGACTAAGGTAGAATGACATTTTGTAAATAGTTTACAAATGTCGTAAATTGAATCAATATCTAATAGTAGAGAACTAATATAATTGGACTAAAAATAGAATAGAAATTAATTTCATACCTATGTCTAATCGGAATATTGTATGATGAAATGATTAAATTATACAAAAAAATCATGCACAAAAAGGTTATTCAAAACTAGTTTAACATTTTTAAATATTTGGGTGGTCATGATATGTTGCTAGACACCAATTTTGATCTATGATTATAAATTGTTTAATTGGAGAATTAAAGATAAATTAAAAGGAGCTTTAATTTATTTAATTCTAATAATGAATTATAATTATATTTTATAATAATTTTAACAGATTTGAGAATCTAATGGATCTCACATAAAGAATAAGTTGAATAGGAAAAAATATATTAATCAAGTTGGACTTGATTGTAAAGTTTGAGAAACTTTACGATTAAATATGAGATATTTAATAAATAAGGATCAAAATGAGATATTGGATCTTATTTGGACATAATTTGTATTTAATTAGAATTATTTGTAATTCCAATAAAAGTTTAATTAAAATTAGAATGTAATTTTAATTAAATTACTAAAATGTCTAAAACTTATTATACATATGATTAAGTTAAAATTGAGCTCGCACTTCTTGCTTGTCCTTCTTTGTAAGAATTACAAAATCCTCTGAATTTGTTCTGTGAATACAGTTAGAGGTTAGAAACTTATACAGTTACGGTAGTTAAGATCAATCAATTTAGAAGACGGTTCAAGAGATACTAAAAGAACACGATGTTGAGATAAGATATGAATTAAGATTTATGTTTTATTATGATTTAATTATTAAATCATTTTTAGAATTAAAGTTTTCAACGTTTTTAAGAAATCAAAATGCAAAAAAATTTTATAATAACTCTCTATTATCGGATCGGATCCTATACTAATTTGCCATATAGATTTAACGACGGATCTGGAGTGTTGAGAGGTGAGAGCTGGCGATGGTGACAGAGTTGGAGCACGAGATGACAATTATGAATGGGTCTTAGAGAGCTGAAGATAATGAGAGCATCGACATAGCATGACAACAACAAGGATAATGCTAAATTGGAGTGAATGCCGAGGACAACGTAGTGGTTGATAAGTCTTATGAGTTGTGATCTGTGTTGTGAGAGAGACAATGAGGCTAAAAGTGAGATACGAAGAGGGAAAGGGAGGGACTCGACTGCTTAGGTTTAGGACTTAGGAAATTAAGTTTTTTTAAATTTAATCCAATACCTTTTTAAATTTATAATTTCTTCGAGTATTAAGTCGATATTTTGAAATTGAAAAGGCCAAAACTGGTTGATTTTGTGATCCCGTATTGAACTATAGATTACATTACAATTTTTTAACCTGTAATATGGTACATTACACATTTCGTCTAGGAATAAAAAATACATTAGCCCCTCATAAATCTAACACGTGTTCTTTAATTCAAAAAAGAAGAAGTGAAGATTATGAGAAGAAAATTATGTTGTTGAGTAAATTAGGTATAGAAATTTTATTAACGTTTTAAATCAACTAATTAAGAAAACTTATTAGGTAGGATGAATAAACCATGTGTTAGACCCTTAAATTTCGGAGCACTTCTCAGCTACCTTTGTGAAGGGATTTAGGTGGAAGGTTAGCTGGATTCGCGCATGAGGGAGGCATGCAAAAACACTAAGGCAAACGTGGGCGAGTGGGATTGGACTTGGTACGAATTTTGGTAGAGTCTCGGACCTTGTCGAGATTGACTCGACCCAGGCTAGGACTTGACGGACAAAGGACTTAACCACGCTCAAATGAATGGACCACGACTAACAGATTTGTTGTGGGAAGCAATGGATCAGGCCAATATGCTACATGGGCTTCGGCGAGATCACACTGCATCATCAGCGGATAGAGATCGTGCGGAGATCTTGGATGATGTGGCAATGACTGGGAGTTAGAGTTACAATGGAACTAAACATCTAAAGACAGTGGAGTTCTTCGAGGACATGGATATTAGTTTCCTAGTTGAATGTAAACTCTAGCTTGTTGTTATCTTATCTTATCTTATCAGTTAGAGTCCTATTTAGACGAGGGTGTCGTCTAATTGGTACACGTGATGTAATCTGATAAGGATAAGGATAGTAGTGATCTAGCAAGACTTAAACAGTTCAGATATAGTGGGATTCTGAATGTAACTTGGAAGGGAAGTTAGATGCCTATATATAGCTCATTCGAGCTCTGCTCTTCTTAATTGATCAAAGAGAACATTCTTTGTATTCTTTTAAAGGAAAGTATATAAAATTGGTTTTTGACCGTATCTTTGTGTTTCCTTGTTGCCTTTGTTCTTATTGCTTTCTTAGCATTGTTTCTTCGAGTGTGTGTGAGGTAAACACTTCGAGCGTTCGTTGAGAGCTAGATCTTGCTTAAACGAATCTAGGTGAGATTGTCGTTCAAAGGGTGTTGGCGATAGACTTCGGTGAAAGTTCGAGTCCTAAAGGTGGCCTTTGTATCAACTGGTATCAGAGCCAAAGTTCGAAATGGCTGTAGGCAACTTGACTAAACGTGTGTCTAGGGTGGAGGCGCTAATTGGACCTATTCCTCAGGGGGAGGAAGAAGTCACTTCCCACAATACTCATTTCGAGATGTTGGAGGTGAGGATCCAACAGTTGCAACATCAGATGGAGGATGTGCTGAAGGCACAAGAGGAGTCCCAGTTCGAGATCATTGTGCTGAGGCATGCTGTTACAACCATAGATGTCGAGTGAGGTGAAAGCTCCGCACCGCAACTTTCTTCTGTGAAGGTACGTGTTGCCAATGTTGGAGAATTTCTTGTGGGAAATGGAGCAGTACTTTACGACTGCTAGGCTATTCGATGCTGAAAAGGTCAATGTGACGGCCATGTACTTGGATGGGGATACCAAGCTCTGGTAGAGGACGAGGATCTCTGCGAAGATCAGCGCTGGTAGAACTCCCGTGGAAACGTGGGCACAAATGAAGAAGGAGCTCAAGGATCAGTTCCTTCCCATGAATACTTCTTGGCTTACGAGGGATGCCTTGAAGAAGCTCAAGCAGGATGGATCGGTAAGAGATTTTGTGAAATCTTTTAGTTCTCTAATGCTAGATATTAAGAATATGTCAGATGAGGACAAGCTCTTCAATTTCCTATCTGGGTTACAACCGTGGGCTCCAATGGAGTTACGGAGGCAGAATGTGAAGGACGTGGTTGGTGTAATGGCGAAAGACTCTAAGGCGGGCTCCTCAAATTCTTCTAAGGGCAAAGGCCACGCCCAACAGGAGAAGGGCGAGGGGAAGAAAAAGAAAGACTCCAAGAAGGGGGATTTCAAAGGCAAGGGCAAGCAGAATGGTGGCTCAAAGAACGAGGAGACGTCCTCAAAGAAGGGCAAGATTGCTTGTTACTTGTGCAGCAGTCCACACTTTGCTAGAGAGTGCCTAAGGAAAGAAAAGTTGAATACACTGATTGCCGAAGAGGATGGTGCTTCTTCGGATGATGCGGCGCTAAATCTAATCACCCTGATTAATGCGGTTAGTAGTGAGTCAGTTCCCTTTGATAAACTAATGTACGTGGGTGCACAGGTTGGGGAAAAGAACGTGATCGCAATGGTGAATACGGGTGCGATCCACAGTTTTTTAGCGGAAAAGATGGTTCGGAAGATGGGCATAAGGGTGTCCAAGGCCCCGATGAGAATTAAAACCCCTGCGGGGAAGGCACAAGCAGTTACGGGGATTGCTTACAATGTTCTAGTTAGCATTGGAAGTTGACGTGCCAAGATGGACTTCATCATCATACCGTTGGAGGATTTCGAGATGATCATGGGAATCGATTTCCTTAAAGAAACAAAGGTGGTACTGTATCCGAGTTGGGGAGGTATGATGCTGACGAATGAACAAAATTCCTTCTATGTGAATTGTTGTAGGTTCGATGGGGGAACGACAAATGCTACGACATCTGTAGGGCATGTTTCAGCTATGAGCATCGAGAAAGGGTTGAAGAAAGGTATGGAGACCTATCTCGCTGCCATGTGGGAGATTAGCGAAGACCACGTGGTAGAAGTCCCTGATGCGGCTGCAAGTTTGTTGAGGGAGTTTTGGGAGGTGATGCCGAAAGAGTTACCAAAGACTCTTCCCCCTCGTCGAGAGATAGATCATAGGATCGAGTTGGTTCCTGGAGTGATCCCACCTGCACGCGCCCCATATAGGATGTCCCCGATTGAAGTGCGGGAACTTTGGAAACAAGTTGGTGAATTGTTAGAGGCATGGTTCATC
>JAOQMR010000211.1:16054225-16064889 GCA_027563865.1 Erythroxylum pelleterianum
AATTAAAACACTTATGGAAACATAAAAATAATTTAAGTAGACAATTAAAGAAATTAATAAATCAAGAATAATAATAATAAATAATTAAAAATAAAGAAAATAAAAGAAAAAATTTTCGGGGCCCAACACAATTCGCCTCACATAATCTTGATTTGCATAAAAATTTAGAAAATAACTTATAACCCTTGACCTATAACTATATAAAGAAGCCTCCAATGCCAACAAACTGAATAGCGAACTAACAACATTACACATCTGCAACCATACAATCAAAACAACCACAATCATTTTTGTTCTTTCCACATTTCTACGTACACTCAAACTGAAACAAGCCATGACTGTAAAAAATAAAAATTCTAATGTATTTACATAAATTTGTTCAAACATTGTACAATGTAAGAGAATAACCATCAAATAATTCAAAATAGTTAAAGGCATAAAGTAGAGTAAGAGAAGATAATATTTCAAGAGTTAAGAAGAGGGGATTATATAAACTCAATTTCCCATTCTGTTTTCATAAATTATATTAGTTTATTTTAAACCTAAAAATGCAGCCATTCCTAAGGCAACATAAATTTATGAAACTAATATTGGAGTCTCTAGCATAGAAGATAAGAAGAAATCAAAACATGTTCCTGAATTCAATGTTTGTTTTGCCAACTCATAAGACAACATAAGTAAAAGAGTCAGCAACTTCCACATAAGTTCAGATTTAAATGCATGCCAAAAGTGCTTTTAATAGCTAACTTCATCCAAAAGCTAGAGGACTATAAATGAGTCAACTTTTAATGACAGCCAGAAAGAACCCAATACTGAAATATCATCACTATAGTCTCAAGTTGACCTTCAGAAACCCAGACACAAAAATAGTTATGTCATCTTTTTGTCCCTCTCTTTCAATTCTGCAATATAAAATTACTATAACTACTTTGTCAAATGTATGGACCTAACCAACTTTGATCACATAACCAATGTACAGAAGTTACAGGATGAATTGTTAGCTAACTAAAGCTTTCATGACTAAGACACAACAAACCAAATTTGATCACGTAACCAACTTTGATCCCTCTCTTAACACGAATAGCACCTTGCAACATAATAGTCCAACTTAGTCACAGAATTTTGTTCCATCTCCAATGTCATTTTTATTCATCTAAGCACAATCAACAAAGCTAGATAACATTCCCTAAAGAAACCCCAGCAATCATTGATGTCCATGATGTTAAACTTCTTCAATAACGTATAAGTCCACATTTTACAAGCAGAAGCAGAAATCATAGATCACAAACAACAACAACCAAAGCTAGCAAAACACAAGTCCACTTTTCACGAGCACATGGAAAACAAATGCACAAAACAGACCCGAAAATGCTTCTTTCTTTTCCTAAAATTTTATTTCAAACTTGTAGCCATTCATGAAACCTATCTACTCCAAAAAAAAATTATATCACCATCAAACCTAATTCCAACATTAATATACCCAAAAAAGCAGTTCGTAAATATGCATCCATGGTGTTATAAGGTTAAAAGCATGCAATTCGACATAACAGTCATATGAAGAAAACGTCCCAACAGAGAAAATTTGTCTTCTTTCTCTTCGTTTGGGAAACTCAATAGTCAAATTCAACTACTGAACCATATAAGAAACTGGTTAACAGGGTCAACACAAACAATCCAAGCTCAAGCTACCATTTTTCCATTTCTCATTTTCAACACCATATGGAAAAGTCGAAAGAAAAGGAAAGACAAAAAAACCCATATGAAATTCTTGACTGCAATTGAGCTTGGCCCTAGATCTACCCCCATTGTCATGAAATTGTTCAAAACCAAGAAACTTATAGAAAATGCATAAGACAAACATCAATAAAAAATCCTACCAATCGACACAAAACACAAACAAAACTCCATCATCAAAGCCCGTCACCTAATCGAAACTCATCACCCAATCGAAATAACATGAATAACTTACTTAGAATCTAGAAATGGTAGAACGTTAGAATCATAAATTGGAGAAGAGAATCACGAACTTGAAGAAGTGGAAGAAGTTTCAGGAGGGAGGCTTGAAGAAGTTTCAGACGTCGAAGAATGATAAGAAGTTTCGGGAGGCTTGAACATGAGAAGGATAAATTTGTCTTGAAGAAGAATAGTTATTCGTGGAATAGATAAAGATAGGTAGGGACTAGTTTTATCTATTCCCCAAAGTTTAAGAATAGATGTTCCTGATGATTACTTATTCTGAATTTGTTTCTAACCAAACACAAGTTTAATAATATACTAGGAATAGAATTACTATTCCATTGAACCAAACATTCTGTAAAAGTTATGAAGAATATTAAGATATTGATATATTTGAAGCTCTCTCACCATATTAGTTATTCTTTTATCCAACCTCGAAACTCTGAGATAAAGATTAATCATCGAAATTTGCAATTGCAAAATCGATATGGTACAATTAGAAGCTCTTTAACAATTGAGATGTGAAGTTGGAATCACCACGTTTGCCCAAATAATTCAAGAGCAAACAAAGATTATTAATATTTGGAACGAATTACCTGCGCTTGAACAATCCCTTAATCAAGAGACTCAACAATTCTACAAATTTATCTAAAATAGAATCAACCAATTACCCAACCAAATTTACGCTTCAGTTTGAAGAAATTTGTAGCCTTCAGACCAGAATTATCAAGGTAAGTACCAAACTAATGGGTACTAAAGGATATATTCAGCATCATCAAGAGTCAAGTAAAACATGGGATCGGTGTCTTTAGCTATAAAATAGTCTGAACTCGTCCCCTTAATGAATTGGACATCAAGCCTATATCTCGTCAAGTTAGGATAATTGATGATTTAAAGTCGACTCGAGGTTTCGACACCAAATATCATATTTGACTTGGTGATGGACATTGTATGCTAATACCTCTTTTAAAGAGAGTTGTGAAAAATTAGTAAAACAAGGATTAAACCTTGTTCATCTTAGATTAATCATCGTTGGAGTTAAAGGATTAAAGAAATTATATGGTATTTCATACAAATGACAAAGGATTGTGTTAGACCCCTAAGTTTGAGATAGCAGAATCGTGCGGGTATTGATGAGCCTTGACTAATGTTTGACACGCGGAACAATAAAACAAGGAAAAGAATTGTAAAGAGATAAGGAGGAAAAAGGGGCAATGCCAAGCGTTGATATGTATTGGTGCATATTAGCAGAAATTTTCGATGAGATGCAAGATTTAGATGTGAGACCAAAAGAAGACTTGAGATGGACATCAGGTGGAAGGTTAGTTGGATCACATGCATGACAGAATATGTGAGTTCTAAGGTGACTTAGCAAGTTAGATCAAACACGATGCAAGTTTTGGGAGAGTTTCGAACCTTGTACAAGTTGACTTAGCTTGGCTAAGGCTGTGTTCTTGATGGACTAAGGACTTAGTGTGTGCTCAAATGGACGAACCATATCTAAGGGAGTTAGCATGGGAAAGCATTGGATAGACTAGTGTGCTATTGACTTGGAAGACTCATCATCAACGAATAGAGATGAAGAGATCTTGGATGATGTAGCAGATAAGATCAGAGTAGATGAACATCAGCTCTAAAAAATAAAGATCATATGGAAGGTCATCTAAAGTTAGAGGAGATCTTAGTGGATATGGGTATATCATTCCTAGATAGATGTAATCTTTTATCTTGTTATTATGACGTAGCTTAATCCTATTAGATAGAGTCCTAATTGGATAGGAATGTCATTCTATTGGTTAGTATGATGTAATTTGATAAGAATAAGATATGATCTTAGCTAGTAGAGTTCTATTAGAATTCTAACTTGGTCATCTAAAAGTACCTATAAATAGTTCATTTGAGCCTTGCTCTTGTGGGAGACACTGAAATGTGGAGAGCATCCTTTGTATACTTTAAGGGAAGTAATAAAGGTTGACGTTTGTCGTATCTCTTTATTATTATTATTATTATCATGACTATTTAGTTCTTTCATAGTTTTCTTGCAACAGTGTGAGAGTTAAACACTACGAGGGTCGTGAGGTGTTCGAGAACAAGTAGGTTGGTCGATGATCATGAGACAAGGTTGAATCTTGCTTTAACAATGCTAAGTGAGATTGTCGTACAAAGGGGTTGACGCAACTAGCGGATAAGTTGGTGCTTGAAAAAAAAACTTTTGTAACAATTGTCATTACGATTTAACAATTACAGGCCAATTGTCACGCCAAGAAGTGATACTAGTGAAGTTGAGTTATATTAGTACTTTTGAAACCTTATTGATTCAAGATTTACAAATAAGTATCTATGGCAGATACAGAGATGGGATAAACAAATGAAAGAAAACCTCTCACATTACCATTAAGTCAACAACTATGTCCAACACAAATCCCCTATTCAGGAGGATATATGCCAAGACAAGCATATTCAGATTATTGTGATGATGCTCCTATTAATGCTTTTGAAACCTTATCAATTCATGGTTCACAAGTTAGTCATAATTTTGTAAATTATGAAGTATCTAACGTGTGCACAACCGTGAGACTTTGTAAATGAAATGGAGCCAAAGATGAGCTAGTAATGTCAGAGGGACCAATAACAAGATCAAGAGCTAAGAAGTTTAAAGAAGCGCTTCAATCCTATATGGGTTGAATTGTAGATGGAATAGAATCTCAAGAGACAATGAGGGCCAATGACATCATAACTAATCACGTTAGGCAAAATGTGCAAGAAGACTTTCATTATTGTTTAATTAATTATTTTATGTTAGAAACGTAACTTTCGGTAGCCCACTACTTGTGTCTTGGGCTTGTATAAATCTTTTAGGTTTAATGGGCTATATTTTAGAAATATTAGTTTGGGCTTTAATTATTTTAATAAAATGCTCATGTTTAAAGGCCTTTTACATAGTTAGGATTTATTTCTTTTCAAGGGGTATAAATACATCATAATAAACATTATTTAGGGTGATGAATGACGAATTCTATAAGGTTATTACATCAAGAATATAATTCTTATCAAGGTAAACAGTTATGACAAATTTTTATTCTTGTTTTCAAATCAACATTATCATATGTGTTTCCTTTCATATACTTAATTAGGGGTTCATTAGGGTTGGGGATTTCGTCTTGTTCATGTTCTATCTAAAGTGTGTGTTTTAGGAGTTTTGGGTTCTTTAGCCTTGGAGTTTATGCATCAGTATCTATGGAAAATATAGAGATGGGAGAAATAAGTGAAAGAAAACCTCCAACATCACCATTAGATCAACAACCACGGCCAACACAAATTCCCTATTCAGGAGGGTACATGCCAAGGCAAGCATATTTAAATTATCGTTATGATGCTCCTAAATATAAATCTGTAGGTATTAGAAGACCTTGGGAACATCTAAAAGAAGAAACTAATCTGAAAGTTGGAAATAAAGAACCTCAGTTATGGGATAGTGCAATTGATCAACCGAAGCAAACCACTATCAGTAATTATGTGGCAAAACATTTTCAACATTCAGCTGAAGATATGATTAAGTATTTGGACACTACTCTTGGTGAAATTGTCCGTGCAATTTGGGACACTTTGCTACAAATTATCCTCAGAAAACTCAATTATTCAATTCTAGAGTAACATTCGTAACATGTAACTTGAGCCTTAGTAAGTGTCTCGAATCGAATGTGAAAGGGACATAAACAAAAAATGCAAAACATACCTGACTTTGGTTTCATTACTTCAAATGAACTTTCCGAGGCTGAATCGAACGCGAATCCATTGCCACCTTCATGGAATCTACTCACTAAGATGCGTTAAAACATTTATGTAGCTTTTTGTATACGTGAACCTCTGAATGGGTCAGAGTATCCTTACGTTCACGATTTGCTACATCAGTTACAGGAGACCTTAACCTTCTTTATATAGCATCCATATCGAGCCTCCCCATCACATGCCCAATATGGGTTCTATGACACCCTGATACCCCCTGGGAGGATACAGGATGCCATGCAAGCAACATAACATACATATATACAGAATTGAGACAAAACCAAAAACATACGAAACATTCATCATGCATTTTCAAAAGCTCAAAGCAGAAGCAATTCAGAGCAAACATACATCATAATACACTAAGCTTAATACAACTTGTTCCAAACTGGAACCAGCCTGAATTAAGGATATTACCATCTTAAAATAAATCCAAAGTCATATACATCAAAGACAAGCCAAAAAAAAATTCCAAAAACATAATTTTAACAAAGCAAGACTCAGACTCCATTGGCCATTGCGGTTGACTCATCCCAGTCCTTATGTCCATCTCTCTGAACCTACACGGGGCAAATCCACCGTGCTAAGTTTATAACTTAGTAAGTAATAAGTAATCTATGCATAAACGGACAACTAATTATACACAATCATGATATATCAAAAGCATGCATCAACAGTTTATCGAAACGAACAATTCCTACATATTATATTAGATCTCAAACAGATTGTACAGAAATAGAACTGAGTCTCAAAAGAGGGTATAAACCCTTCATAGTTAGAACAAAATTTCTTTTTTATATCAAAATCAAACAGAAATCAGAATACAAAATCATATGACTGTTAAATCCATTTACAGAAGCGGGTAACAGGACTTATACATGACATACGATGATTGGTATCGGTAGGAGAGACATATGTCTCGATATCAGAAGACACCAAAGTGTCAATACAGAAGACATCGAGGTGTCAATAACAGGAGTAGCTGCAGACCCTCCTAGGCATGCCTATTTACCCACAACTAGGACTCAACATTTTTAAAGCAAAACAAGTCATTTCAGACATTTCATGCACAAAGCAAGTAGTCAATCATATTCACATATAAGTAGTACTTCCAATGATATACACATGCATCGAACGCCTCGGACAATCATTTTTCAGAATTCAAAACACAATTAGCATTTATCAAATTCAACAAGCAGAACAAAGTAAGGTAAGTAGCACTTCAATATCACATTCATCAATCAATACCTCAGACCTTCATGTCCGAAATCCGTACACAAATAAGTACACATTTATCAATATCAAATTCAATTCAGTAATAATCAAAAAAATTAAGTTACCGTCTAAATTACTTACAAAAGCTCCTTGTTTGCTTATTGCCTCGAAGTCCCGGCAATATCTGGAATAGGTCGCTCTAAGGGTTCCTCTAAAACATTAAATACAAACATATATTACTATTGTGCACAACTATGAATTCAATTATGCACATTCATGTATACTGAACATGTATGATGCATGTTTCTTATCCTTAATCTTATCACATTATGATCTTGTGAAATCATACTCAATCTCTCAATCCAGATTTATTTCACAATTCACCTTAGGTCCATTTTGCTCAATTATTCTCATCAGGAAGGTAAGGTAATTAGGTAATACTTCCTTCTAGAAAGTTTTCCCTCTTTGTCTTAGGTTTCAGATGATACCAAGTTCATCCAATTTGGTTTAGTACTTAATGAGTTATGCTCAAAATACCACAGACTGTGTACATTTGACATTTTGACTAATGCATGTTCATGCCTCTAAGTTGTACACCTCATAACTCTCAATTCCAATATCCAAAAATTACAAACTTTATACCAATTTAAAGATAAGAGAATAAACTACAACTTTGGTGAAGACAACTTAGTCTAATTCGACCCACATCAATACATTTTATTCAATAACCACAGAACATGATTTATGTCCCTAACAGTTGTTCAGCTTAAGTTACAACTCACTTTCATGCTAATTTTGAAAATCATAGAGACAGAATTAAAATTTGACTTCTTCACAAAAGTTGTATAATTATGTCTCTAGTTCAACTTAAAACAAGAATCATTTCATTTGGAAATCTACAGATCAAAATATAACTAAAATACCGAAGCATGTTCAGAACATTCCAGTCATCAAATTCCAGCACACCTCAGCATTTTCATCTTAACATCCCCCCCCCCTTCGGGATAACTTTGCATGCTCTTTATGACAAGGAAAATGGTGTATTTCAGTAACACTTTCTTATATACAATTGTTCCACTATGTTTCCAGTTTGTAATAACACCAAAATTGTACAATTTGAGTTAGTATACTGAAAGTTATATCCAAAAGAGTTCAGATTGTTTTTAACCTGTGACAAAATTCCTAACTCTAATTCCAACCAGATTTTAAGATGCTTAAAGATATAATTAAAAATCAGATTCTTCAGAAAATTATAGACATGTGTCTCTAGTTTAATTTGAATTAATAACCAACTCATTTGAAGATCTACAGTGAAAGTTATAATCGAAATACCAAAGCAAGTTCAGTGAAAACTCTTTATTTCTTCTAGCTTTTCCACAAACAAACTTTCTAGTCAATGTTACACGGTCATTTTGACAATGAAAATGAAGGATTTAGGCTAAAAATTCTTCTACACATTTTTTCTTTAATGTCTTAAGTTTCTATTGACACCAATGTTATGCAATTTGGTTCAACATTTTGAAAATTATCCCCAAATGACTACAAACTGTTCACAAACAGTGACAGATTCCAGATACTCAACTTCAAGCAAACTTTTGACTTAATTAGTGACAGAAATCAAATTCGAATCCTTCATGAAAGTTGTATATATAAGTTTCTAGTTTAATACAAATTTAAATTCATCTAATTTGGATACTTACAGAGAAAGATATGGCTAAAATACCGAAACCTATCTAGTAGAACTACTCATCCAAACCAGTTTCCAGCATCAATCATAGCATCACAAGACTTATTTATTAATGAAATAACTTACAAATATGATGATCCAAGCTACAACAAAGGTTCAGAAGTTGAGAGGGTGAGTACGAGAATGAAATTTCGTGTGAAAGAAGCCAAAGTGAGGGAGTAAGTTGCTGAAATGAGCTGGAGTGTTTCAGCTATTGCTTTACTCGGTGTCCTTAATTTATCAAGCCACATGCCTTAATTCATGTAATGCATCAAACCACTTGTCCTAATGTATGTAATGCATCAAGCCACATGTCTTAGTGCATGTAATGCCATTTGCCTAATTAAAATGCTACCACTTGTCACCCATAAAACCAGTTCACATGTCAATCATCCAATGGTGCCAAATGTCATTAACTCATAGGCTTAATCTTTGCAATTTTCATATATCAATTTATCTTGCCACTTGAAAGTTTTCCTAATCTAAATATATATTTAAATACCTCAATTCTCTAATGGTATCAATTAATTCCAATTTAATCACTATAATCACTTGATCAAAAAAATTCAAGTCATAAGTTTTTCATATTCTAATCATAGAAAAATTCTAATTCATATCACACATGTACTCTCATAAACATGTATTATTTCAACTAGGGTATATTTTGGGCCCTTACAGGTTCGATCCACACTGATCAGGGTCTATTTTTCTCCTTGACTTCGGCCCATTAATCTAGATCCTTTATTGGGACACTTTATTATCTTTATCTAGATCAAATTTATCGATAAGTTATTAAAATCGTTAAAATGCAATTAATTGTTGTCTACTAAATAGGAAAATTTCTAACATTCTCCCCCTTTGACAATAATTAATTGCGCTATTGACTCAAATTTACAAACTAGTTTAAAAATTCAATTAAGTTACGCTACTGCATGATCGACCAAGTTTAAAAACAAAACATTTGATACAAAGATAATGAAAATCCATCATTCTGTCTCGCAAGGCTTTCGATACTAAAAAATATCAAACACATGTGTCATGTGTGACACAGGTCTAATATAATCACGAATATCTAATACCTTACTAACATGAATGAGAAAATGAAGTGTGGCGAACTAGGATGATACCTGTATGATCTAATATGTATCATCTTTCATTTGTAAGTCTCGATTTCTCTAAACTTTATGCTAAATTGCATAAGAGAAATCTTATTTTCTCTCACCGAATGCAAAACTGCACTAGAGAAAACTTTTATTCTCTTACTAAATGCTAAACTGTATTAGAGAACACCTTTATGAGATTAAACACTTATATCTCCTTATATCATCTTAAAATCCATAGATATACATATTATTGTATGTGTCTGAATGACATAGGCTCAAGGTCAAGCTGTATATATGCTTAATGACCTATAACATGCTTAAGATTGACACGAATCTTAATACTTTCACATTTATTATGATTATGTATGATAACATGTAGTACTGAGGATAACCAATGATCTTCTTTATTGATGAACCACCATATTGTCATAATACATAAAAATGTATAATCATACAAGGAGCAAACAAAATGATCCTTATGTAGCAGTGTCTAAGGAATTCAATACACCCATACTATATACATGTTTTTCAAACACATGTGGGTGAAGTCCTTCAGTTAAAAGATCGGTTAAGAATTCCTGAGTCCTCAAATGCTCCACCTCAATGTCACCTTTTTGTATCAACTTCTTTATGGTCAAATATTTGACCTCCAAATACTTAGACCTTGTGATATTGTTATTATTGTTCCTAAACAATACAATAGCAGGATTATCACAATATAACTAAATAAGTCTAGCCACTGAGTCAACCATAGGCTGTAGGACCTCGGCCTCTCGGGCCTCGCGTCCTCGGGACCTCAGTCTCTCGGGCCTCGCGTCCCTCAGTAGGGCCTCGGCCTCTCGGGCCTCGCGCCCTGCGCCCACCCGCTTGCAAATATT
>JAOQMR010000211.1:16072875-16104470 GCA_027563865.1 Erythroxylum pelleterianum
CAACCCAGTGCTAGTGGTGGACTCTTCTTCTTTTGGATTAAGAAAAAAGGACCTAAAGAAGAAAAGGTCTACAAAACTAAAAGAAAGTGCAACCAAAAAGAAACTCAAAGAGACTGCGCCGAAAGGAACTTGCTTCCATTAAAACTAGCCACTAGAAGCAAAACTATAAAGTCTATCTGGAGTCCTTGAAGAAGAAGCAGGCATCAGATGGCCCATCTCCTTCAGGTATGTTTGTCATTGAAGTTAATACTGTTTTTGATCAAAATATATGGGTATTAGATACTGGTTGTGGCTCACACATATATAATGATATGTAGGGCGTTACGGACAGTAGACAGCTCATGAAGGAAGAATTGGACCTGTGCGTGAGCAATAGAGCAAGAGTTGTTGCATTAGCCTTAGGTACTTATTTTTTATCACTCCCTAATGGGCTTGTAATTAAACTAGATGATCGTTATTTTGTACCTATTTTAACAAAGAACATATTGTCAGTTTCTTATTTAAATAAGCTAGTTTCCATTTGAATTTCAATAGCAATGGTTGTTCTATTAGTTTGAATGGAATGCTTTATGGTAATGGTACATTATGCAATGGAATTGATGTATTAGATATGTCGCATCCAATTATGAATGTCAGTGACACGAAAAGACATAAACGAGATAATTTAAAATTAACTTACTTATGGCATTGTCACCTTGGCCATATAAATGAGAGACGCATAGCTAAGCTCCACAAGAGTGGTAGTTTAGGGTCATTTGATTATGAATCATATGACATGTGTGAATCTTGTTTATTAGGCAAGATGACTAAGTAACCCTTTAAGGAAAAGGGTGAACGAGCAACTGGAGTATTAAACCTAATGCATTCAAATGTATGTGGTCCGATGTCCATCCATGCTAGAAGTGGTTTTCTTTACTTTGTTACCTTTATCGATAACTATTCTTGATATGGGTATCTGTATCTGATGAGACACAAATCTGATGCATTTGAACTGTTCAAACAATTCAGAAATGAAGTAGAAAACTAACTTGGGAAAGGTATCAAGACACTGCAATCTGATCAAGGAGAGGAATACTTAGACCAAGAATTTTTAGATTATCTTAGAGATAATGGGATTTTATCTCAATGAACTCCACCTTACACACCACAACACAATGGTGTGGCCGAAAGAAGAAACTAAGCCTTGTTGGACATAGTATGGTCGATGAAGGGCTTTGCAAATTTACCAAAATCCTTTTGGGGCTATGCACTTGAGACAACTGTTTATTTGCTAAATAGAGTTCAATCAAAGACAATTTATGTTACTCCATATAAGATGTGGACTAAAAAAATCCTATCTTTCTCATTTGAAAGTTTGGGATTGTCCAGCTTATATGAAGCTAATACAGTCAGATAAGCTTGATGCAAAATTTGACAAGTGTTTGTTCATAGGATATCCTAAAGAAACAATGAGATATCAATGTTACCTTGCGGAGGAACAAAAAGGGTTTGTTTCAAAGCATGTTGTCATTTTAGAGAAATAGTTTCTTTTAAAAGAAGATAGTGGGAGCAAAATTGAACTTGAAGAAGTTCAAGTTACTCGAACAGATGCGGATCAACTGCCTGAACCTGAGACTGTGACTCATACAAATGAAGTAACAGTTCAACCTTATTCAACACAGGAAGTTTGTAGGCATGTAGGATACGCTCTGTTCCCGAGAGATATGTATTTCTTGTGATTGAACATAATGACGTATTGCTCATAGAAGATAATAAGTTTACTACATATGAAGAGGTTTTGAAGAGTTTAGAGTCTGAGAAATGGCTTAGCGCCATGAAAGCA
Source organism: Erythroxylum pelleterianum (assembly GCA_027563865.1). Taxonomy (NCBI): domain Eukaryota; kingdom Viridiplantae; phylum Streptophyta; class Magnoliopsida; order Malpighiales; family Erythroxylaceae; genus Erythroxylum; species Erythroxylum pelleterianum. Next base: position 16,074,698 of record JAOQMR010000211.1, read on the forward strand.
GAAATGGATTCTATGTATGAAAACCAATTATGGACTTTGGTTGAGTCACATAGGGTGTAAATGGGTTTTCAAAAAGAAAACAGACATGGGTTGTAATGTGATTACCTATAAAACAAGGCTTGTGGCCAAAGGTTTCCGTCAAAGACAAGAAATTGACTATGACGAGGCCTTCAGCCCAGTAGCAATGTTTAAATCTATTAAGATACTCCTAGCCATTGCCACTCATTATAATTATGAGATATGGCAAATGGATGTCAAGATAACTTTCCTAAATGGAAATCTAGCTGAGGATGTGTATATGACAAAACCAAAGGGCTTCGTCTCCTATGATGGATAAAAGGTATGCAAGCTTCATAAATCCATCTATGAATTGAAACAAGCATACAGGAGTTGAAATATCCGCTTTGATGAGATAATCAAAGAGTTTGGTTTCTCACAAAATCTGGATGAACCCTGTGTGTATAAGAACGTTAGTGGGAGTGCAATCATATTCCTTGTGCTATATGTAGATGAAATATTATTACTAGGAAATGATGTCTCTATGCTACAATCTGTGAAGATTCGGTTGTCCAAACAATTTGCCATGAAAGATCTCACTGAAGCAACTTATATCCTCGGGATAAAGATTTATAGAGATAGATCGAAAAAGTTGTTTGGTCTTTCACAATCAACGTACATAGACAAGATGTTAAAGAGGTTTAGCATGGAGTAGTACAAGAGAGGGTATCTTCTCATAACTCATGGGATAACACTCTCAAAATCTATATGCCCTAAGACATAAGATGAGAGGATGCGCATGAATATGATCCCGTATGCATCTACAGTAGAATCTATTATGTACGTTATGCTATGTACGAGAACCGATGTATCATATGTTCTAAGTGTTACGAGAAGATACCAATCAGATCCTGGTGAGGGTCACTGGGTGGCTATCAAGAACATTCTCAACTACTTGCGAAGGACTAAGGATGTTTTCTTGATATATAGAGATGAAAATATAAAAGTGAGCAGGCATACAGATGTCAATTTTCATTATGATAAGGATGATTCCAAATCCCAATCAGGTTATATATTCACACTGAACGGCGAGGTGGTCAGTTGGAAGAATTCTAAACAAGAAATGACTGTCGATTTAACAACCGAGACAGAGTACATTGCAGCGTTAGACGTAGCAAAAGAAGCAGTTTAGATCAAGAGGTTCATTATTGAACTTGGTGTGGTTCCTAGCAGTGATGGCCCCATACAGTTGTATTGTTACAATAATGGGGCTATTACACAGGTGAAGGAACCAAGGTCTCATCAACGGTCTAAGCACGTACACCGCAGATATCATTTGATCAAGGAGATCATTGATCGAGGTGATGTAAAGATAAAGAAAATTCCCACCGAGCATAATATTATTGATCCATTGACGAAGCCATTGTCATAAAATAGATTTGATTCTCATGTAACCGCCTATGGTATTAGATATCAAGGCGACTGGCTTTAGGTCAAGTGGGAGATTTGTTAGAGTAGTGATCTAAATGCAATCACCTTTAGCGTGTTTTATACAAAGTTGTACACAAACTTTATTTTTACTAATAAAGAAAGGCATATTTCATTAATTTGGTGTTCATTATTTATAAATTGATATTGATCTATAAGCAAATTGATGAAGTCCATGATATATCACATAGCATGAAGGAAATCATGATGTGATCATACTACTAAGATTCCTATCATGTGCAATTATGTCAATATCTAAATTATCCCTAGTCATAAGATTAATGAGACTGAACATTGTTAATCCGAATATACTAGTACATGTTAAACTCCTTGATCTAATCAAGTAGTAGATCTCAGAAACTGTAAACATGAGATGTTTATAGTTGAGATATGGATGCTTACTAGAAATAGTAAGTACATTGGATCACCTACTATGAGGTCATCACATGGATGTCCTATTCTAATGTTATTGATAATCTCATCATAGCAATGGCGTAAGTATTCTTAGACTTGAGGCACTCAAAGATATCTTGGATACTGATTCTATGCATTGACTCTATTTCTTGTTGCCTTTTAGAGATCGATTATAGGGTGGTGATTGAGTACAACTTGAGGTATTCGAAGGTAATTGAGTATCCAGTAGAGGATTCACCACTTCTATGATAGCAGAAGATGATACCCATGGTCTCTTGTCGGGGTCATTACTTGGAAATCTCTAGCCGGAGTACATGTGTCATGAAGAATGTCTTCATTGGCATATAGAGGAATGAGTCCCAGGAAGAGAACTGATATCACTTGGGCTAGATTTGACATAGTCAATCTAGTGAGAGTTGACACTTTGCCCATACTCATAACCAAGTGGGGTATAATTTAGTGAAAGGATGAATTGCACAGCAATTGTCTATGGGAGGGTTCGTGAGATAGTTCGTGACAAGCATGGGTTCGTTCATCAAACCACCTACTGTTCGGCCAATTGGAGGTCATGATGTGTTGCTAGATGCCGCTCTTGACTTGCTTGGATTAAGTATTAATCTAAGTGGACAACATAACCAGGAACCTAATAAGTCACACGCATAAGAGTAACTTGGAGAATTCATAAAATAGTTTTTGGATAGAGATCCATTATATGGAGATCAATAAAACCAAATGGATCTCGATGAGATCAAGATATGCCCCGATGAGATCAAGATATGCCTCTCTCATCTATATATATATATATATATAAGATATGTGCAACATGGAAGATTACACACACACACACACACACACACAGATATATATATATATATATATATATTGTATAGGCACATAGATCCTGGACTTCGAAAAAGCCCCATAACAATTTTTTTGTTTTCCGCACCGCATGTATATGATGTATGCACCGGAATTTTCCTACATCCATTGGTTAATTATTCCATTTATGTTGTCCAATATGTGTGTGTGTGTGTGTGTGTGCATGTGTTATGAACATGCATGTGAATTGGAAATTTTCAGCTAGGTTTAATGGTATTTTCTTATATAGGCACATAGATCCTAGACTTCGGGAAAGTCTCATAACAATTCTTTTTTGTTTTCCCCACCGCATGTATATGATGCATGCACCGGGATTTTCCTACATCCATTGGTTAATTCTTCCATTTATATTGTCCAAAAATGGTTTGCAGTCATCAACCTTTGTTTTCCTTTGGGATATTGGCACTCCTAAGTATTTGAGAGGTAGATTCCCTTGTTTCAACCCTACCTTGATGGCCTCTAGAGCTTCATGTCTATCAGAATTATAAGATAAATGGAAGGAACTCTTTGAGGGGTTGCTTCTCAATACATAAAACTCCTGAAACTCCTTTATTGTTTGCGTAAGTATATTAATAAAGTTTTTATTAGCCTTGCAAAACAATAAAAGGTCATCAGCAAAAGCAAGGTGAGTGAGCTCCATACCCTTACATCTACGGTGATATTTGAATTATATTCCGATACTTGTTGTCCTAGCAAGAAGAGTGGACAGTGCTTCCATGTAAAATACAAATAGGTAGGAGATAGGGATCCCTTTGCCTTAATCCTCTTCTATCTCTGATTAACCTGGTCGGCTCCCTATTGACCAAAATTCCTAACATTGCAATTGTTACACATTCCTTTATCCACTCTCTAAATAATATAGGATAGCCAACTGATTTTAGAATGTTACAAAGAAAACTCTAGTTGATATAATCATAATCCTTAGCTAGATCCATCTTGATTTTGCAATTCTTCCTCTTCCTTTAAGAATGATAACCTTCCATCAGTTCCTGACAGAGTAAGATGTTAATAGCCAACGACCTCCCTTTTAGAAAAACATTATGCTCCTGACTAATGATCTCTTGTAGGCTCCTTCTTATCTTATTTGCCAAAATTTTAGTCATTGTTTTGTACAGGATGTTGCAACAAGCAATAGGCATAAAATGGTTTAATCTTGTTGCATTACTTTGTTTAGGCACTGGACACACAAAGGTTTTGTTCCATTCCGTAAAGAGAGTTTTGTTATGAAAAAACTCTTGTATTGGTTCTGTCACTTCCTCTCCCAAAATATCCCAATTTTTCTAAAAAAAACCTGCCATTATACCCGTCTAGCCCTGGAGCTTTATCTGGATGCATTGAGAAAATAGTCTCCTTGATCTCCTCATTTATTATTTCCCTAACAAGTTCATCCTTATTTTGATCACGCAATTGTTTAATATCAGCTATCACCTCTTTGGAATCTCTTTAACTCTAAGGTCAGTACCATATTGCTTCAAGAAGTACTTAAATACTAGTCATTTTTTTGCTTTCCTAGTTTTCATACTTCACTCCAGCTTCATCTTCTAGGAACTTGATGACATTCTTATTTCTTCTAGCTAAGATGGAGCCCATGAAGAATCTAGCACATCTTCCCCTCTCCTTCAACCATATCATTCTTGATTTATATCTTAGCAACATATTGGTGTCTATCAATATTTAATTATAACTTGCAATCAATTCAGCTTCCTTTCTCTTTAACTGTTGCTCCTCAGGTTTGGCTAATAAGCTTTTTGACAATCTTTTAGGTCCTCCACTGCTTTGCCAATTCCACTCTGTTCTGGCTTTTGTGTATTTTTACTAAGTATCTTCAGTTGACCTCTCAGTCTCTTCAGTTTTACACTCAGTTTGTAGCTTATAAAACCTAGGATCTCAGTCTCCATTCCTTGTCTAAGTGTCTTACTGAAGCTTGGATGTTCCATTAGATGGTTGAAAATCCTGAATGATACACTCCTTTTTGACTCACTATTTGTTAGGTCCACAATACATGGGCTATGATTTGAGATTTGGGTTCCTCAAAAGTTGCACTACTTAAGGGGAACTATTCTAGCCATTGACCATCTACCAAACATCTTTCAAGCTTCCTCTTATACTATTTATTATTCTAAGTAAGCTCAATTCCATAACACTCTAGATTAGACGACCCTATGTTTTCCCCTTCCCTCTTGATTTCAGTATGTTTTAAACTATAATTAAAATCTCCAAGAACTATCCACGATTTCTTTATGAAGCTACTGACCCTTTTCTAACTTGTTCCATACTCCTTATCTAAGAAATTTGTGATTAGTTGTATAAACAATTGTTCTATCTCAATACCAGTTTCTTTCAAGAGTATATCACAGTTTATTAGTTGTTCGTTCTCAAAACTATTCACCATTTCCGCCTTCTAAGGATTAAAGCCAATAATTACTATACCATTCACATGATAAGCATGATTTGTAATCACCTTCCATCTCTTGTCTAAGAACTAAAGATTGTTCTCCATCTTGTCCTTCTTTATTTTAGTTTCCACTAAACCAACAAAATCTAACCTGCTTCTTGTAATTAAGTCCTTCACTGCAAGTTGTTTATTAAGACTATTAAGCCCTCTAGTATTCCATGCAGCTATTTTTTATCATTTTTTCTTTTTCACTATCCTTTTCTTCCTAGACTTCCTATTCATCCAAGATGTGTTTGAACCCATTTCCTATTTTGTTCCTGACACTTCTCCTCTTTCCAACATAAAAGTGCCTACCATTTCATCTTCTATGCCCTTTTCCAACCTCATTGACTTGTTTATCGTTTTTTGTCTAGAGGTGATCTTCATTTTCCCTTCCTGCTTCTTTTGTCTAGCATTATGATATTCTCCTCTAGTACTATAGTTTCCTCAAAAGCTTGCTTCCCCTTTTGATTGTCCTCCCTTTCCATTCCCTGCTTCATCTGTCTTGCACTATGATTATTCTCCACTACTACTGTATTTTTCTAAGAGGCTTTCTTCCCCACTTGAATGTCCTCCTTTACATATGTAATTTCCTCATGTACTTGCTTCCCCTCTTGAGTGCTCACGATTAGTTCTATAGTTTGCTCTTATCCTTGCATCCCTTCTTGGTCAACCTTCCTTCTCCACACTTGTTTTTCCTCTCTAATCTTAGGTTTCCACATGTAGGTAATTCCTATTGTGTCTTCCTTTAACTCTCCATTGTAATTCAACTTCATAATTTGAAGTTTATCCGACAGTTTTTTTTGATATATCCACATATATACATGCCTTAGCAAACCCACTAGTTGTTATATAGCTCATACCCTCAACAGACCAATATTCTAATGGTACCTTACGTATGATGACCCACAGTGGAACTGACTCCAGTTTGCTCTTGTCCAACATGAACCCTCAGATACCATTTCTTGATGATAAGTGGATGACCCAAAACATTTCATGGCCCTTCTTCTAGCACCTTCTGTGCATTCTCTACTGAATTGAATTTAAATACGAACAACCCATCTTCATTCGTTATAATGTTCACCAGCCCTTTATTCCTCCATATTGCATTGGCCCATCTTTATACAATTGGGAATGTCAGCCTCTTCTCAAGGAAGAATCCCACTAGTGACGTACTCCATTTTCTAGCATCTTGTTGTAAAATTTCCATAGGAGCCTGGATAAGGGGTTAGTATTTGTTTTCACATACCTCAATTTCCCCCATGTTCTCTCTGTCTCCTACAATAGTGCTTCATTGGGTCTTCTCCTTGATCCCATTTTCCTCTCTTAAAATTGGCCTCTCTAAGGTTCCTTCTAAGGCTGGAAAGTATGTATGATTAAATAGGGTGAACGGGTTAGGTTTGTTTTGTTGTTTCATTGATTGGGGGAAGCTCAGTTTAAGTTAATTTGGTTGTTGGGTGTTAGGAAAGGCTGTCGGCAAAATGTTAGTGTAAGGTATTATGACAAGGCTTTCTAAGGATTAGGGAAAAATGGATTATCGAGAGAGTGTTTAATGGATGAGGGCAAAGTTATTGAGAGAGTATTTAAGAGATAAGGGGCAAAGCTATTGGGAGAAGAGCGATTGGTTGGTAGGGGATGATGGTTGAAAGTTTATGTTTGTGGGTGTTGGGTCACAAGACAAGGTTTTCGGGAGAGGGAAAAAGGTTGTCGTAAGGTGTTAGGACAAGGGTGGCGATGGATGGGTTGTTGGGATTTGAGGTGGAGGCAAGCTATCGAGATGGTTGTCGGTGAAGAGTTAGGTGGTGGCGGTTTAAGGCAAGGAGACTCTCATCTGGTTTAACTAACTAATTATTTATAAGGCATAAACTAACATCTTAGTTTTTTTAAAAAAACTAACAAATTATTTATAAAGCATAAACTAACATCTTAGTTTTTTATTAAAAAATACAAAGTAGGCATAGCATGACATTTTCGTACTTAATAGTAATAAGGTTAAGTTAAGGGCGGGCGGCTAAATTGAGGCATGATATTTAGAACAAATGACTATGAGAAGAAAGGATGGAGTAGAAGAATACACACTTTAAAGTGCAACCTACTAATGTAGTTATTGTTTAGAATTAGACAAGATTAATAAATGCAACACAACTTTTTTTATTATCATTTTTAATCTAGGATCTTTGATAGTTTGAGGACCACCCTAAATTTACTACTACACTTACTTATTAAAAAAGAAGAGGACCTTCGATATCTCGATTATCTACCTCCACAGCATTTGATTATACTAAATACACTAGTAATAAGGATTCAAATCATCTGTGTCATTTTTCCTGTGCCCTCTGTTAGATGGGATGAATGTTATTAGAACAGAGAGCACAGAAAAAAAAAAACAAAGGTGATTTGAAGCCTGGTAATAAAACGTACCACCCTAAGCTAGGCCAACTGTTAGACCCCTAAGTCCAGACTGCGGGATTGTGTGAGTGTTGGCGAGCCTTAGCTAATGCTTGGCATGCAAGTCGGCACAAGAAAGGCATGTTAACAAGAGAACAAGGTAAAGTCTTGCAAGTAAGCGAGCAAAACCTGAGGAACTTGCGAAGTAGGCGAGGGATGCGGGAAATATCGGCGTAGATCTCGAGAGTAGGCGAGATTCGATATGCGTGGGCACGTGTAGGCGCGCAGTGGCGGAAATCTTTGACTAGACGTGAGATTCGGATGCGAGACCCCGCGAAGATGCGCAAAGGCATACGAGCGCGACAAGACGCTTAAGCACTTGACTTCGGCGAGGCATGTCGAAGGTATGTGAATTGTGCGAGGTTTTATGCTAACTCGATTTGACTTGTATTTAGTCATGGAGCGACGAGACGGCACCATGAGTAAGCTTGATCATGGAAGATGAACTTGTCCATGGACGAGCATTGATGGACTTATGTGTGGATAGGCCGTTGTGAAAACACATCAGCAGTGACTTGGTAGATGTGGATGATGTGGCACAGGATGACGTGGCGGATAAGATCACGAGTGGATAAACATCATCTTTAAAAGATAAAGATCAAGTGGAAGGATCATCTGAAGATAGAGGAGATCTTCGTGGATAAGGATAATCTTTCCTAGATATGGTAATCTTTTAAATGTGATGTAACTCAATCCTATGAGATAAGATAGGATAAGATTGTGATCTTTGCTAGTAGAGTTTTAGTAGAACTCTTAGTCATCCGGAAGAGCCTATAAATAGCTCATTAGTGTTGAGACTTATTCAGTATTCAATCAATGAGGCATTCATTGAGAGAAATCACTCAGAGGAGAGATATTTGAGAGTTGAGAGCTTTTGGGGGAAAGTTCTCATTGTAAGGTCTTCGAGTTAGGAGTTCTTTGGGTGCTTTAAGGAGGAGGTACTCGTGTCTTTTATTAACATTTTGTTGAAAGTTAATGAAAAAGGTAGCTTCGACTACATTTAAAAATCTCTTGTTGCTTTCTTTACTCTATTACACTTGTGTTCTTTTTGTGTGTGAGGGAAACACTTAAACACTTGTGTGTGCATGAAGTGTTCGAGGACTAACGGAATTGTTCGGCGAAATTCACGTGAGAAAGCTGAATCTTGCTTAAGCAGACCTAAGTGGAATTGCCACACAAAGATGAGCACGGCTTACGATAAAAGTTCAAATCTAAAGAAAACTTTTGTGACATCAACTATGTTGGTGCCTGATTTTGCTTTCACATTATAAAGTCAAAGCTCATATCTAACCTAAGCATTTATCAACTTGAATTTTAATAATTAAGCCGGACCTAACCAAACCAAATCACTATTGTTTATTTTGAAAAGAGTACTACCGGAAGAGTACTTTCCATTTGTAATTCCAAAGGCAATCCATCCCATCCAACCTCATTTATTTTGGTGCCTGACGTAACACGTGTTAGATGGATATAAAAGAGAAATTAACAATTATTGGGATTAGAAATGTCAATGGGTGGCTTGGTAGGCCGGGATGGGTTGGTCCATAACCCGATTCGTCATTTCTTTTTGAAAGAAACTTACAAATCAACGTCGTTTAGAAAATACCCATAACTCATCCAATCAACTTAAGTCAGGCCAAACCGGCCTTTTTGAACATCTCTGCTCCGGTCAAAGTTCAAAAAGCATCAAATTGACGGGCGTTAGTGTTTTCAAAAATCCTCCCATTAGACTATGACAGCTCCTTGTCAATGTCACTGACAACACCTATACCTGTTTCCTAACCAAAATAATCCAAAAGCAATAGGAAACTGGATGGCAACTCCTAATTCTTTACATCATCCCGAAAAATGTGTACTCAATTAGAAAAGAAAAGAAAGAATTTTCAAGTAAAATGATTCAATCTGAAGCCATCGAGATTGTACCACTGGAGGAGATCCTTCCATGGCTACCATTACTGACACATAGAGACAAAGCTCTCTCCAAATTGGCAACGATATCCGTCATTGTTGGCCTGTCTTTTCCTTCCAAATTCACGGAGTGCATTGCCGTGTAGGCCACCAGCTCCACAGCCTCCGTTTCATGAAGCTCCGGGGAACCAACTCTTGGGTCCAAAATCTTCACCAATTCATTCAGCATGATCTTAGGGACTGCAAAATCTACTATGCTCGTTGGTGTACCTCCATTCTCTTCACTGGCGATTATTGCTCTCTTCCCTGTCAAAAGTTCTAGTAATACCACACCAAGACCGTACACATCGCTCTTTGCAGTCAATACATTGAGACCGTAATACTCGGGATCAATGTAACCTACTGTTCCTGCTGCTTTCATCGGTCTGTAATGCCGTTCTGATTCGGGACCCATCAAGGACAATCCAAGATCAGAAACTTTGGCTGTCCAATTTGTGTCCAGTAATATGTTTGACGACTTGATGTCTCTGTGTATTATTGGTGGAACTGCATAATTGTGCAGATACTCTATCCCTCTAGCTGCATCTAACGCAATCTTGATTCTCATTTTCCACGAATTTATAAAACTGCTGCTCTTCTCCACATTGTTCTTATCATGTAAATGATAGTAAAGAGCACCATTCTTCATGTATTCATATACCAAGAGTCTCTCATCGCCATCTTCGCAATAACCAACAAGCCTGACCAAGTGTTTGTGGTGAAGCCTCGACAGAAATGCCAATTCCGATTCGAAAGCACTCTCTTTCTCCTGAAATTTCTTGGTCTTTCTGTCTGTTTCACCTCTTTTGATTGCCACTTCGCGACCATCCGCTAATTTACCTCTATAAACAACACCAAAACTCCCTCCACCAATCCTGTTCTCGAGTGAGAAACCATTGGTAGCAGCAGCAAGCTCTGCGAGACTGAATTCCTCAGCTCGATCTGCGTGCTTTGACGAGGTTCCACTCCTCTGACGCCTCATTGCTCGTGAGCTCTGACGCCTTATCGTGGACGATCGTGAGAGAATACTAGTGTTTGATATAGTGCCACCATTGGAACCGCCTCTAGTGATTGTTGGTTGAACTGAATTATGCACTTTTTTCTTGCCAAAACAAGTTCCAGTCCACAGGCAATATATAACACTACAAATGCCAGCGAATGAACCTACTGATCCCACAACGGCAAACACCAATAGCCCTGTTGTCAGGGTCTTTGATCGTCTCGACCGAGGCAACACTGACGATGAAGGCGGAGACAAAGTTGTAGGAATCGTAACGTTAAACTCACAACGCTTGCAAATATTCCCAGAACCACCACAGAGTCTCTGAGAATCGGCATATAAACCACATTTAGTACAAGAAGATTTAACACACGGTCCAGGGAGGGTTTCGGGCAAGTTAATCCAACTCTCACCGGACCAACCTGGTCCCCAACAAATTACAGAAAAATTCGAAGCGGTCAAACCACAAGTGAAATTCGAACCTGAAACAATCGACTCAAAGAAAACACCTTCCGTCACATTAACCTCGTACTGTCCACCCCCTCCCCAACACACGACAGACTGATTCATTTGTCTGATTGCGCAAGTATGATTCGCTCCAAGAGCCATTTGCGAGTATTCCAGCGCATAATTCGAAGGAATATTTAACTGACCAGACAAATTATCACCTTTACAAACCAAAAAACCTGTAGAATTCACCCCACACGCATGTGAACCACCAACCCAAACATTCAACATTGACATGTTCCTAAACTCTGACTCTATCCCACTTGCGACAATTGAATTGCTACCCCAACACCGAATTCTTGCCACGTCCATCAAAACCCCACAACAAAACCCGAACCCGCATGAGATTGACTCAAACTGATCGCCACCTGTCGGCGATCGTACGCCATCGTCTCCTCTCCAGCACTTAACAGCCCCGGTAACATTGAGGCTATTTGTGTCGTTCAAAGTGGCGCAAACTTGATTATCCCCAACAGCGAGATTTTGCACTACAACGCTCCGGTTATTATAGACTCTTCGTGGGTCGAAAAGAGAGGAGTTGACGGCGTCCCAGCATAAGAAAGCATAACCACTGTCACGAACGCCGCAGAAGAAGCTTTCCCCGCCGGAGATTGAGGAGAAGGAGACGTTGGGTTGGACGGAAATCATTCGACCACCGCGGTGGCAAATGACACTCCGACTGGACTCCGCCGCCCTGATGCCGCAGACGGTGGCGGAGCCAGAGACGACGGCGATAGTTGAACCAGAGCCCAAGGCATGGGTGAAATGAGAGAAAGATAGGAAGGTGACAAAAAAACAGATGATAGAGAAGAAAACAGAGGAGGAGGGAAAAGGTGATTTCTTCATCTAAAAGAGCAGTGCTCGGCGGCGTAATTGGTGGTGGTCTCTAGGTAGCTCCGCTTCATTGACGTAGAGAGAACAGAAAATGTTAGGAGCAGAAAGAAAAGAACGAACTTGTAAACGCTTATTAGTTATTACAGAGAGCAAGAAAGGAAGAGACTGTTAATGTTAAGGCTACGTTTACATAACTGATGATTGTTTTGAAGAAAGGAAAGACGTGATTATGTGAAATGATGCTTGTTCTGGTCTAATTGTTTGGTTTGTTTTCTCTATTTGGGAACTCACTCGGCTCTACATCTAAGACCAGCCATTATGGCAACTATATCTAAGGTTAGCATTAAAATTATATCCTATTGTAGCAAAATATATGTACATATCCACCATTAGAAAATAAGAAAATGAATGGGAGTACTCGAGAACTGTTTAACCTTGCAAACTTGTAAGGTCAAATAACGTGAACTTGAATTTGACCGAAGAGACGGTCCGTGGGTTTCTTTTCGTAGCTACTGGTCAAGCAGGAATTGGATCTTCAAATTTTGGTTAATTTTGATCCTGGAAACTGTAACTCCAAGCAACCCATATTGATTGGTTACTCTTTTGCCTTTTAATTATGGTTTTCCTCGGCAGCCAAAGTTTGGGGTGTAATTTAAGGTGGAGCTTGAGCACTTCACCTACGCCTGTTAGGTATTTAGATGGGTCAACTTGGTTTGGTTATTGTTTGTTTGTCTCAATTTTTGACCATAAAATTGGTCCAAGCAAGTCGTGTTTTTCATTGATAAAGAAGTTGGGAAGATTAATGTGGGATATTGTTTTGGCACATAATTTGCGACTTTTTTGAGTGGGAATGTGTAATAATAAAATAGAGATGGTAACATTTCAAGATTATGTTGCTTTCATACCACTCCTCCTCCTGTAATGTAATAATAAAATAGACATGGTAACATTTCAAGATTATGTTGCTTTCTTATTTTGATTTAAAAATATAATTAAACTAGAAAGATAAAATATTTAACATTTAAAAGTTTAATCACCGTTATAAAATTAAAGAAATTAAAATAAGATTAAAAAATAAATTAAAGTAGACACTGAGTGAGATTATGAAGAACTACGGACACATTATCCTTTAACTATCAGGTACAAACAAGAATGGAACTTCTTTGTTACTTCAAGTCTCTTGAAAAAATACCTGACCGGAAGTAACTCATTCGAGGTAAGAACCCTTGAGTGCTTAAACCAAAAACAAAACGATGAGGTGTTATAGATACATACCCCAAAGGTCGTGGAAACTATTGAATTCTGTAGGTTTACATTCGAGAAAAGGAATCGTATCTAACCGTGGACAATATCTAAAAAATGAAAAGAATCAAAACTAAAACTGACACTCATGCCAACAACATATCCAAGTAGTGTTTCATTTTGGCACAGAATTCCATCTCAACAACATATCCAATGTTGGTTACGCTATCAAAAGATGGAATGTTATTTTGGAACCACCAAATTATTTTGGGAAGTGCTTAGGCAAAGATTGGTCAAATTGGAGGTACGAATATAGAGCATTGGTGCACAGCGAAGCAGCTAACGGGTGCAATCATGGTTGTTGAACAAGATGAGAACAATGTGGACTGGATAAGATATATTCTATTCTAGTTTGTCTTTCTAAATTTTTTAATTGGAGGAACATACGTATGTGCATACTTTACAGCCAAATAGAAATACTGGTCTCCAAAAGTTGTAAGATTTGGGGTCTGCGGCAATTTGATTGTGCCAGACGATCATATGACCTCCAATTTTCCCATTACCATTAATTGTATTTGGAGGTGGAAAAGCATATAAAAGTATTGTAAAGTATAAAAGGAGAGTGACACATATGCATGGGAGTTGCTACATTATTTTTTATTTATTATTTAGAAAAAAAGGAATAATACACTCGATTGATATGAACTTTTTATGAGTATGACTTTCAAGAAAGACAGACTATACTCAATTACAGAAACTAATAAATTAAAAGAAAGGGGAGCGTAAGGGATACAATTCTCAGACTGGAAAGTTAGCCTTTTGTTTGACTCGTGAAAATTTCACGAACAGAGATGAAAGCTTTAGGATGGTTTTGTCACTTACAAGCTTTGTGGGAAAATGCGCAAATTGTCCATACCTTTATAAAATAAACTCTTTGATCCAATCAATTGTCGACTTTACAAAGCTAACCGCCGCCCACGTGCCATGCTTTGCATTGCCTCTGCCAGACAAATTGCAGTCGTCCAAGTGTTGCGAATTTCGTAAGACGTCAGCCCGTGGTCCAGAGTTAGCAAGCCATACATGATCCAACCACCATCTTGACAGTGTCAAACTGGCGGAGTTTATTGAGGTTTACAGCACCTATTTTTATTATTTTATTTTATGAGCATCTAGAGACATGTCAAGTAATTAATTATTATTGTAAGAGACACGAATATGTATCTTTGCATATCATTGGTTAGAAAAGGCCGAGATGGCAATTAACAAATTAAATTACTCTTTCTAAGGCTCAACTATCAACTCAACACTTATCCTCTGCATAATAAGTTTCAAGTGTCGACACCAAATAGGGCAAATGTAGTAAGTTTAAGGATTAGACAGGGATTTGGATGCATTAGATTCCAATTTTATGACAACAGGAAGATACAAAGGTAATTACATAGTCAACTTAACACTGGGTAATGTGTAAACTACAAATAATCAACCAAATTGTACAACTTCGAAAGATACACATTTATTCAGCAACACTACTGTACTTGCATATAAATAAAATTACAACAACAATCAGAGTATAGACAAATCTACAGGTAACCCTTCTTGTACCTAGTTGATCAATAAAGCAGCAGCAGATAAGTCCTTTGATCCAAAACTTTGGAACTTAGCATTACCATCGATGCCTCCGGCAAACAGGTTAATCCTATCAAAAGGTTATCATTCCTACAACAATTTGAATGGAAGATCTGCACGGGTGGTATTACGAAGTCAAGAAGACTTCCATTTTTCATCATCTTATGCTGCTATGGCCAGCCAGCAGCAGGGATACCCTGCTTTTTAAACCATTCTGGCATATGGAATCTTTCATACAGCACTGGTCTCACGTCTTTCTGCTGAGAAAGCTGCCTGAGGAGTGGAAGAAGTACATCCAGTAGCTAATCAATCCATACAAAAATAAGTGGTAAGTGGTAAGTGAACCATAAGGCTAAAAGTCAATATTGTAATGTCAAGGGTTTAGATATAAGTACCTGCATATCACGAGGTTGCCCCACAGAAAATGGAACACAAGGAACACCATTCATAGGTTGCAACAAGAAACTAAATGGATTATTGTCAACAATAACAATTCGACCTGGATCCTTTGAAAGGCAAGATAGATCCTTCACATGGTCCCTATACTCCCTGTCAGCAAACGGCATATCAGACTTCCCAAAATAAATAATAAATCTCAAGCTTTAAGGATATTTAGTAAGCCCAAATAGCTAAATAAATGCTTACAATATCCGCTCTTGGAAAACAATCATTAATGTATATGGCCGCAATTCAACTAGTTCATTTCTTGTGGGAAACCTAGTGTTATTTCACAGGATGTGCAAATGCTTGCTTATGTAAGCTCAAGTATGACAAAATAGATGAACCATTGAATTGAATTTTGGACATCTTTGCAAATAATAAAGAAATCATAAAAATTTAGCTCCTACATGAACAACTAGCAAGTAGATATTGCAGATAACAAAGCACATGAAAGATAACGGGCAAGCCTTGTTGCACAATATTTTATTTTCTATTATTGAGGTCACCATATACTTCATTAAATATGAAGGTTGTAGTTCACTTACAATATCAAGGAACACAAAATAAGATTCTTCACAAACAAGTTAATTCTATTTCACAGGTTCCCTAATTCTAATGTTGCGACTGGACTGATATTGCTATCAGCAACTAATCTACTAGCAGTTGGACAAACCAAAAAACTTACATCAGTAAAAATTTGATCATCCTAAACGTAACTTTAGTTCTTTCCAGTTCCCAAGAGATCACTAGGTTCATACTGTGTCATACAAATTAAAAGTTAACGAGTACAACTTTTTCAGGCTTATACACTTCAAGAGAAGATATGAGAATAACAATATAAGCTTCATGGGAGCTTCTACATATATACAATTAAAAAGGTATACAGTTACCATTGAAAAATATAAAGACAAGGACCTGGAGAAAATGGTCAATGTCAAAAATATGTTTTGCACGAGGAGAACCCACATCTAAATTGATAAAGTTTCCAATTTCAAAAGATGAGCGCTTTATAATATTTGCAAAAAAAAAAATCATAGGGAGAGTGGGGAGGCGAGGGAGAAAAGAGAAAGGTGAAGCAAAAGCGGACTGTACTTACGTGTTAATCGTGGAAGGTCGATAGAGGCGGAGAGAAAATCTGTTGTCCTTATCTATTCTATCAACAAGTGGTCTAGCATAACCTGTAGCGTCACAGGAAGGTAAGCAAATCTCCAAAACATCAAAGATAAAATGAAAATAAGATTAATATGAACCAGTAACAGGCAGACCTTCAAGGCCAGCTGTGAAGAGAACAAGGTCCGCAAATTCACTAGTTTGTTTCAGGAATTCATCCAGTCCTGGACGCTCAAACACCGTAACATAATTGATTTTAGGTTTTCCTTCAGATTCCTTCATACCCAAGATATTCAAATCAAAATATTTTCTCTTAAAAAGTGTACGAGGTAACTATCTTACAATGAAAAGAATTGTAAAACCTTGTCAGAAGCAACACATTCAAGTTCAAACCACTTCAACCCAGCTTCTATTGCTTGATTTCGTAGGACAACAGGTAAGCTAGATGTCTCAAATGCAGATACTAGAGTTTCATCCAAGTCCAGAACCACCTGCAAGTCCATGTCAGACTCAGTGAATATGTTTAGCAATAAATTTATTTTTGAAGAATTTGCTCGCCCCGCAGCATTACGATTATACTATCATAAAACCAAAACCTTTACGCAACCAACAGACAACACAGACTTCAAGCTTCTATTGCTTAATACTTGTACAATAACTATCAAAGTTTTTCGTAGCAAATCACCACGTCTCCTCATCACTTGCAATTAAAACATCGACAAGACAATAACATCAAATAGTCAACATGCTACATACCAAGATATTAAGGAACAAAAAAAGAAAAAGGGACACCAAAAGAGTTTTTGGTAAAAAAGCTAATTAACTGATAATTCCTCTTTGGAAACTACGCAATTAAATCATAATTTCAACAGGAGAAGTATCAACAAAATATCAAATAAGAACAAAAAGAATAGAGAAATTAAAAAAATTATTGGATAAGGAAATTGTACCGTGAGCTTCCGAAGACGCTCATCTGTGACTTGGGAATCAGAAACGGTGGCGATCTCAACGGCTGGGAGAGAATCGGTCTCCGACAATTCAGCGAGCGGCAAGGGCTTGAAGGAGTGAGAAGAAGAAGAAGAAGAAGAAGAGAGAAGAGGTATGTGTCCTAGTGCTCTTAGGACAGAGAGAAAGATCTGGAAGAAGAAACCCAACCAGTTGGATAGTGTTGTCCATAGTCTGAGAGAGGCAGGTGAGTACACCACCTCTGGCTGAGTCAACTCGGCCATTTACGTCTGCTCTACGGCGGCGGTCGTTAATTGGTTAAGCAGGAGAGATAATAAAGCTCTCTATTTATGATTTATCATCTTATAATTGAAGTCTCTTTTTCTTTCGCTTTGGCTTTTCTTTCTTTTCTGGAAAGGAATTGTTATTTCTGAAGAAACTCAAGAAATTAATATGTAATTACGGGGGCCCGCGTGGCAACTCTAATTAGTATTTCCACAGCAAGGTTCTTTGCTCTTTGCATAAATAAAGGTAATGTTTCCAAAAAGAACTAAAAAGTTTAATCGTATTAAATTATTATAAAATTAATTAAAAATTAGATAAAATTGAATAATTTTAAATTGATTTAAAAAAGATTGTATTTATTTATTGAAAATTTTAATATTTAATTAAAAATTGATTAGTTTATGAAAATTGATTGATGAATTAACAAACTCATCAATTTTTAACAACAAAAATTATTAAACTAAATCAAATCAAAATTAATCGATTCAAAAATTTTATAATTAAAATTGTCCAATTAGTTCAGTTTTTAAAATATTAGATAAATGATAGATTATTTTGATTACCTTCTGGTAAGGCTAAGACCCAAAGGCTTAGGCCTAGATATGACATGGAGCGTTGGCTTAGAAAACCATTCAAATAAACGAAAAGATGACATTTTTTAAATTAAGTTACAACTTTAAAAAAAATTTCAAATTTTCGAATTTGAATTGAAAATTCGATCACACACACGTAAAGAAGATGTACTCGAACTTATTTTAAAAGTGGTGTCAAAGCCAACGCGTATTACTAACGTTTAGGGTTTCATACTGTACCAGTTGGTATCGAATGGAAGGTATCGTGCCGGCTAAAAAATGATATGAAACTTGCTTATTAGTACTGGTCGATACCGATAATTTCAGATGGTACCCAAGCCTACGTCCAGTCCTTAAGCATTCAACTTGAGTGTTTCACTATAAAAACCAAGTAGTAATTTGACAAGTCTCTTCAAGCT
Source organism: Erythroxylum pelleterianum (assembly GCA_027563865.1). NCBI lineage: Eukaryota > Viridiplantae > Streptophyta > Magnoliopsida > Malpighiales > Erythroxylaceae > Erythroxylum > Erythroxylum pelleterianum. The sequence continues at coordinate 16,093,286 of JAOQMR010000211.1, forward strand.
CACGAGTGCATATTTTTTAAGGTTATTTAACCTTCCACGCTCGAAGTGTATAACAAGCTTCTAAAACTTATAAAAGAATAAAATGTAAAATCAAAAGTAAGTTCTCAAATAATAATTTCTCTCTTGATAGAGTGATTTCACTTTCTAAGCACAATAAGAATAATATGACTCAAGAATATAGATGTTGCTCGAATGTTTCAAAAGTCTATATATGTTCGTTTTTTCACAAGTGCAGTTGCTCTTCTTTAAATAGTCAATTTCTTTAACTAGCCGTTACTTCACTTACATATTTAGTCAACTGGATGGATTTAAATCTGAATAATTTTGATGTCATCTTTGCCAAAAATCTTTCAATAATTACAGGGATAATATATGACTTTTATAATTAGTAGGATCCTTTCGAATAAACCATTTATAATAAAGTAAGTTCATAATGAAGGTTCCTGCAAGAAAGGAAGTAATTTTCCTATGATTTTATTTTCTTTAAAAGATATCGTTATCTATACAATGAAATAAATCTAATTTGAATTTTGAAATGTCATATAGTTATCATCAAAATTATTAAATATAAACCCCGAGCTAACAATAATTCATAATTAGAATTCGATAAATTAAAACCACTTTTAATTTATCTTTAATTCTCCAATTAAACAATTTATAATCATAGACTAAGGTTGGCGTCTAGTAGTGTATCATGACCGCTCAAATATTTAGGAATGTCAAAGTGGTTTTCACTAACCTTTTCGTACATGATTTTTTCTTATAATTCATTCATTTCATCATACAATGTTTAGATTAGACATAGAGCATGTAATTAAGGCTCTATTTTGAATCCAATCATATTAGTTCTCTGTCATTAGCAATTGATTCAATTAGTTAAATCTGTAAATTATTTACAAAACGTCATTATATATTGGCCAAAGATTTCTCAAATCAATACTAATCGAGAACAACAGAACATTCTCCTTAATTACTTTATGGTGATGAATCCTATCTTAATCACTCAACTACCTCCATATAGTTCGTGCTACATCTAATAACTATCGATTGAATGCTATAATCAAAATAGGTCATAAGTAGTATCAAAACACAGTAATTTCTATACAAGATAACTTTAGAGTCCTCAAGTCAAATGATCAATTATATAATCATCACAATGAGAATTTCTATAGATATACAAGTAATGTTTCAAATAGATTTCTTATATCGAGCTATTCAGTGAACTTATTCTCTAATAAGCACTCACATGTTTGTTTAAGTATCTCTATATTTTAGTCTGTGAGATCGACTACTTCCTTCATAAGGAAAAACATAATGTATGCTAGTTACATCTAAACATGTACAAGATAAAGAATGCCTTTAAATAATTTCCACTAAACTACAACCAATTTGATTGGCTATAAGGCATAAACCAACAATCTCCTACTTAATACTTTCACTAGGCCAATCGTTTAAGTATTATATACCATATCACCATATGACGATCATGTTATAGCTGGGACAATGGCTTAATAAGAGAATTCTATAAAATTCTCTATAGTGATCACTTGCTTAAATCTTATAACTTTCATTTTAGTTATTATCATAATTAAGAAAAGTTGCCTAAATACATCCTTGGATCTTTGATGAGACCTTGGCTCCTTTTATATGCCCAATGATCCTAATGTTTCACTGTACATTACTATTGGATGAGACCTTAGCTCCTTTTATATGCCCAGTGATCCTAATGTTTTACTGTACATTACTATCTTAAACAATGAAAGGAACTATATTAAGTTCACTAAGGAAATTATTGATCCATTTAATCATTTCCACCAAATGAAAAATGTATATGGCTTAATTAGAAACCATTTTTACATTATAACCTTTCCAATTTAAAAGTGATATTGTTTAAAGTAAAATAAACCTTAATTAAGATTTACTTCTAAAGTAAATATCCTTATCTCTTTGAACACAAATATCAACTCATATATGGAATAATGGATATATTTAACACTTCACAAATATCTGATATCTCATCTACTAAACATCTTTAGTACATTATCTATATACTTAGAATTAGAATATGTGAACAACTTTCAATCTATCTTTATAGATCTAATTCACAGAATTAAGATGTATATCCAACAAGAGTTGTTCTTAGACAATTATGTTTTTAACAATTGAAGATTAGAATTATTGTTCTCTGTGAGCAATATGTCTCTACATACTCCCATTGAAGAGGATAACTGTACTTCCACTAACCTTCTTGTAAACATGATAAATTCAAATCATCTCCAAAACAAACCATTTGATTCATCAAAAAAGTAAAATTTTAAAGTCTTGTAGCCTTTCAACTATACATCAAATATATCAATAAAGACACTAGTTCCAATTAAAAGTACTGTTATGAGATTTGAACTTTTCAAATTTCAATTTACGCCTACTACTTATCTTGAGAACTATTTTTCTATAAGTATACATTAAAACAAACAATTTGTTCAATAGGTCTATAAGATTATATTAAGCCTTTTGGATATCTTATAATCTTTTCTTACCCAATTTAGTTCTAAACTTAATGGATAATATATGCTTCAACTAAGCATGACATCCTTAAATCATTAACTTTGACTCTTTCAAAGACTTAGCACTCATATCTAATATGAAATCTTGTTAATTGATCCAATTGAAACTATTGAAGGTAAGTCATTATACTAGGCATAGCTATAGGAAAAATAATATTGCATCATACAATATCTCATATTGTATTTTCCTCCTTATATAAATTTGTACTATTATAGAATTTTGTTGTGAAGGTATTCACCAAAGAATCTCATTCCCTATAAATAACTAAACATTTAAAACTCACCACAATGACCTCATCGAAGTGCTTAAGCACTCTCAACGTTTAATTTATACTTAGATTGAAATAATTTGAAATTTTAAAAATATTTAAATCATTATTTCATTTAATACATATGATTACATCACATAAAGTCATTAGGAATCTAATGAAATATAAGTATTATCCTTTTATGAGTTGTTATTATGTATAATTCATCATATGTATAAGATTTAACAATTCATTACTATCATCATCCTTTCACCAAAGGTTGAATTGGTTATTCTTCAACTTGACAAGTTTGTTATCATAATCAAAATGATAAAGATATCCTTATTTGTAACTTTATGATTCTTGTTATGTTGATTTAACCAACATGGCATAAAAGGATATTTTCACTTATCCAACTTTATATTCTTACTAATTATGTTAAGCATAATTCTCCTTTTGATTTAACACATACAAACTATTTATATAAAATTGGATTAACTACTTTTACTCAATAATCTATTTCTTATCATGCTCTGAACATTAAAATAATGTTGAATCTAAATTAGTATCAAATACTCATAAGCATGAACTAGAAATATAAATAATCTCTATCATATCTCATATAGACAAGAAAAATTATGTGATCATTTTCTTCTAATGACAATTATTATCATACTATAACAAATGCCTTTAATTGATGTCCATATTTTATGCTTTTAGTAGGCTAAATTAAGTGGAACAATTTCAACAAAGTACTATACCTTTCAACTCTACTCTATGCTACCTCTTGCATCTTGCTATTATAGTGTTAACATATATCTTACATGTTGTCACTAAAGTATATGAGATATTAGTCAACTCAAAATATCAATACATTTTATAATCTATATGATTTTGACACGTCTCTAAAACTGTCACCAAATCTTGAGTAGATATTATAGCAAAATTATATAATAGACATTCAATATGCTCTATCTAACTTTGAGAACTCTTCTCAAATATATCCTATGTCCAAGAAATTTGGCTTACTAAGTATTAATTATACTAAATAAGGTAATTTCACTCTAAACAAAAAACTAAGAAAGCAAGTAATTAATTATATGTCATGATTACCAAATAAGATTAGAACTTTAATCATGTATTTGGTTACTCTCACTATTTTGTTTGAAATAATAGCCCTCACTACTATTCAGAAAGATTAATCTTTCTAGTGGGCTAATATCCCATTCAAATATGATTGATCTTCAATTTGCTCAACAAACCAACTAAATCAAATTAGGTAGAAAACAACTTTATTAATCACATCTTATGTGATTCATAGATCCGTTAGGTGACAACTCTTACCAGAACATATCTTATAAGTTATTCCTAATCCTGCCTCTAAATTCATGTGATCATGAGTTTGCTCATTCAAATCACACAAATTTAGTTAAGTAGAATTCTCTGTCATAAGATTAAACATATTCAGATTAAAATGACTTTGAGTTTGCTCAATAAGCCTAACAATAAATAAAATTCTGGTTTGTTTTTATAACAATGGAAGGCAACAATCACGTTCACAAAGTGTAATTAATATTTTCACAAGAGATTTAATTAAATTCATCTCATCAAATACAAAATTGCATTTAAAATATCACACATATAAAACATACAAATTTAAATTATATATATATATATAAAACATATAAATAAAGTATGCAACTTATACACTCATAATCAAATTATATGCATAAATATCAAGCTTTGTTTGATTCTATTTATTGATATTCATAATCTAAAATAATATTTCCAACTCTTTAGAAAAATTAAAGTAGATTGAACTTATTGATTCATAAATGAATTAAATTCATATTCTAAATATAATTTTAATTTGATTTGAAGACAATTTTCAAATCCAATTGGAAACTATTTCTAATTATCTTGACTTCTTTAACAAAATTTAATTGAAAATCATTTTCACTAAAGTGTGCTTCTCACTTATTATAATTTAGAAAAACTCATTTTTTAAACTTATAAAAGTAACATATTCTAATCCAATTAGAAAGGCATTTTTAATTTAATTAGAAATTACTATTTCCATTTTCATTAGAAATTACTTTTCCTTAATTAAAAACTATTTTTTAATATTCAAATGAAACTACTTTCAAAATTAAATAAAAAATTTTAAATTTAATTAAGAAATTTGTTTATAGTTTTTATATAGAGATTGATTTCTTAATTAATTAGAAAATCTTTCTTTAATAAGTTAAAAACTATTTTCAACAATATTAAATAAAGTTTTTTCTTAATTAATAAATGAAAACAATTTTCAAATTTTAATCAAGAAAAATATTTTTAATAGATTAAGAAACTTATTATTCATAAATAAAGAAACAATTTCTAAATAAATTGAATAATAATTCTCTAAAAAAATAAAACCACGAATTTAATTTATCTCAATCAAATTAAAATAAATACATTTAATTAAGAAATATCTTTTTTAATTACTTAAGAAAACAATTTTTTAATTTTAAAGAATCTAATTAATTTCAATTTAATTGAAACTAATTAATTCTAATTTTAGAAACTTATTTTCCAAAATTAATTAGGAATCAATATAATTATTAATCTTAATCAAATTAAGAAAAATAATTTTCTTAATTTTGGAATTGAATTTTAATTTTAAAATTTTGTTTGGAGTAAAATTTATTAAGATTACATTAATTTTAATTCAAACAAGCCTTAAACTAGGTTTGGAATGCCTTATTCCAATACCCAAACATGCTTATTCTAGTCTTAAGATACACTATCCTCTTTACCAAACATCTCCTATTCTAACCTTAAAATAGGTTATTCATGTGTTGATACTGTTGTCGCATGCAACCAAATTTAAAAAGAAACCAACTTCATACAATACAAATTAATATAGTAGTGGAAAGTAAGAATCGTTCCCACAAGGAATTTTTAACGGTAAATGTTGTACGAATTAAAGACTAAAACAAATTGGGGGGGGGGGGATTTTAAGTCACGTAAATTTGAGAAATTAGAAATAACAAAAATTAGAAATTAACAAAAATAAACGGATCTTAAAATTTAATAGACAAACCTTAGTTTCGGGTTACCGATGTTATCACGCTAAAATGGATCCTTGATATAAAATTATGTTCATCAATAAACATTCACTGGGGGTTGTTTTCTCTTAAGTGTAAATGAATAGAAACATGTATTCTAAGCATTCTTATTAATCAACAACCTAGATACGATCGTAGGTTCAATTGAATAATAACTTTAAGAACTAAGAAACCAATGAACAAGATAACATATGTAGGAAATGCATTTAATCAAGATGAGTATCTTCTTAGAATTACCTACTTTAACGTAAAAAAGGTAATCCTAATTGCTACTTGTGATTAACAAAACTGAATGTCATATTTCATTAATCTAGCTATTAAATGAATCAATTCCTAGTTGTGCACCTAGAAATCAATCAATTCAATTAGAAAAAGTAATTAGGAAGAAACTTAATGTTCATCAACAAAACAAACTTTATTGAAACATCTCATACATAATAGATAATAGCATGGTTCCCCTCAATCATAACGAAAGTAAAAAATCAAAGAAATAACAAAAAACAGTCTCCATCCTTGGTCTTTTCCTAAAGAATCTGAAAATATTTAGAAGAAAAGGGCAAAAACGTAAACTGAGCAATGAAAAATACTGCAGAAAATTCTAAAACTATGCTAATTCTAAGGACTGACGTGAACAGTAACTTTTTCCCCCTTTGATGCTTTTTCGATTTCTTCTCTTCTCCTTCTAATGATCTTCAATAGATAATGCTTATCACAACTTCAATTTGCAGATCTCCATTGATAAGATAGCAATCTGATCTTTAAAGATTATGAAAATCTTGAATTTGAACTTGAAAATAGATTCTGCAGATTGTTTCTGTCCTTGCACGTGCCCACACTTAGTCAATGAATTTTCTGCCAAACTAGAATTTCAACTTATCTTTACTTTCCTAGCCTCTTTTTGATTCAATGTCATCTCCCAAGTGTTGAAAATCATCTGAAAACAATTAAGAAGCAAATCCATCAATTTTGAATAATAATTTCAACACATGAGAGAGATTTATATACCAAATAAGTGCAAAATAACTACTTAATGTGTTTCCAAACATATTATTGCCTAAATCTATATCCAAACACTCCTCTTCTTTATATTGAAGAAATCCTTAAGTTTAAAGAAGCTAAAACCTAGCCGCCACTTCCTCTGAGCTGCCGACGCAGCCATAGGCCACCACCAACAACCCATGTCGTCGCTAACAGCAGTCGTCTTTTTCGAAGATTCTGCCACCGTATGAAGCAGGAGATGCCACCATCAAGTCACTGTTGCTGCAGGAGATGCAACTGCCATATCTTCTCACGTGTTCCACAGTCCTTGCTAGGTGAAGCCATACCCTCCACCAGCTTCTCCTTGCATCACTGCACTTGTTCCTGTTGCTTGCAATGTTGCAAATCGTCACCACCAGCTGCTGGCAACAACAACAGCAACACGATGCTTCTTCAAGCTGCTACAACCTTGGTTCTTTAACCAGCAATAGTGGCTTTTATTCTTATTCCAATTGCCAATAGTTGGCAACTCCACCAACAATACCACAACACCATACTACAAACTTCCCAACAACCATAAAACACACTAAACAAATGTAGCCAATCCCAAATAGCGTCAGCTAGCAAGAGACGCTAGTGACAGCCTTAGAAATTTGCCTTGTAGTCTTCTCCGGCAGCAAAATATTGTGTGCTTGAGTTTCCAAAACCTAGATTCTATTTTGGTTAAACTTATCATGCACAATAAAAGCACCATCCTTCTTTTTTTTGAAAGGTAAATATATTGAATCAAAAATATGTATACGGTCCTCGGGGCATACCTCGACCAAAGTTTGTAATCATAACGTCAATATCATCTATACATCCAAAATGTCAAAAGGTAATTAGTTCCATGGGGTACAACCTATACAAGATCTTATATATTACAGTTTTTATCTTAGAAACTACATCAAAGCTCGTAACAGAAACAAAATCTAAGTGAATAGCATTCCTGGTCTTCCATACCGTATATATGGTACACATGAATGCCAGTCGTACAACTTCGCTTCTAATACGCGCTCCAATGTAATCTTTCTGAATCCACTTGATGGCACTAGATAACGTAGACATGGCTCGTGTCAATCCCAACCATTCCAAGATAGCATTTCAAACTTCACCTGTAAAAGAACACTTTAAAAACAAATGGTCAACATTTTCTAGTTCAGTATTACAAAATCTGCAGGTTCGGTTTATCTACAAGAATAACAAGTTATCCTTTATTGATAGTCTATTTCGAAGACTAAGCCATGCAATGAAGGGGTATTTTGGCGGTATGTATTGTTTCCAGATAAATGACATCCATGGTCATCTAGTGTACTTGACTCGCAGTAGCTCATAGACTTTCTGTGAAGATAAGATTCCATTGATACATAATTTCTGAATCCCACATACTACCTCCCTATGGCTACCCAACTTATCTACCAAAGTATTTCGAATCAGTGCTAATCTATTTAGTAGGGGTGAGTCTTGGGTGTGAGGTTCCTAATCCCATATTGATAAGCCCTTCAAGTATATTTCATAAATCCATCTCACCCACAAAGAATCAGCTTCAACATGGATATTCCACAATGCTTTAGACAAAAGCACCGAATTCCATAATTTACAGTTTTTCAATCTCAATCCACCCTCCTCTCTTGGTACACAAATGTTGTCCCATGCTACCTTAAAATGTTTACCACCCCATAAAAACAACCTACACATGGAGTTTATCCTCTCAAGGATAATTGTTGGAATGGGAAACTCCTGGAGCCAAAAAGAAAGTACCCCTTGAATGACCGAATTAATCTATTCAATTCTACCCTCATATGAGAGAGTCTTACCATTCCATGCATTGATATAAGTCTCTACGAATTCAAGTAGTACAGAAAATTGGGCCACCGAGGCCTTCATAGGTGCCAAAGGGACCACCAAATATTGAACGGGAAACTCACCTATAGGATATTCTATCATCTACAAAATGTGCGCCCTATCTCGTCCACAAACCTTGGCTAAGTAAATACTAGATTTTGAAGAATTCACGCTCAACTCTGACACCTCTTTTAGTTCACTCAACGAATCCACTAGTATACCAATAGAAGTAAAATCACCTTAGAGAATAACATAAGATCATTCGTAAATGCAAAATGAGTGGTGCCAAGTTGTTGACATTTCAGGTGGAACTGAAAAAGAGGGTTAGTGGTTCTCACTTTTAGCAATCTTGAAAGGTACTCCAAATAAAGTAGGAAAAGTGTAGGTGACATAGGATCAATCTGTTTCAATCCCTGCCAACCCTTGAACATACCATGTAGTGTGCCATTGACCGAGATCGAGAAGGATGTAGTTGTTACACATTTCATAATCCATCATACAAACTTATTAGGGAAGCCTAACCCTTTCATCATATCTTCAAGAAAGTCCCATGATACCATGTCATAAGCTTTTGTGATGTCAATTTTTATCATATACTGTGGGAAAATACGTTTTCTAGTGTAATCCCGAACAAGTTCCTGCGCTAGAAAAAATTATCTAGCATACTTCTACATGGCATAAATGCAGCTTGAGTTGGGTCTAAAATTTTTCACACAATTAAAGCCATACGTTCTGTTAATATTTTTGTGATCACCTTATACACAACATTCAAACAAGCTATCGGTCTGAAATATGTTACTCTCGGTGCTACCTTCGTCTTTAGGATGAGTGTGATGATGGTGTGATTTAACTGTTTAAGCATCCGACCAGTAGTGAAAAATTCCTTCACGGCTAAAGTCACATCTAACCCAACCATATCCCAATGTTTCTTGAAGAAGGCAGATGTATACCCATCTGACCCCGGAGCTTTGTCATTGCCTGTATCAAACATATCCCACTTGATCTCCTCATCCATAATCAGTGCAATCAATGTTTCATGTGTCTCTACATCCAAAACCAAACCATTTCTTACCACATTTAAGTCTAATCTGTTCAAAGGGGTTGAAGTGCCAAGGAGCCCTTTATAATAACTTACAACATAATCTACCACTTCTTCCAATGATGTAGTCACAGATCCATCCTCCTTGATGAGATGAGAAATAACATTTTGCCTTCCTCTCTTCCGAGCTACTACATGGAAATACCTCGTACTTCTATTAGCTTCTATAAGATGCTTACGTTTAGCCTTTTGCTGAAAGAATTGTCTCTCTGCATCTAGTAAAAATCTAGCTTGCTTCCTCTTGATGTTAACCTCATGTTTCAGCTCTACATCATCAGGCCTATTGAGAGAGGCCTTATACGCGAGTTGAAAATTCTCTTGTGTCTTTTTAGCCTTGCTAGATATGTGACCATATGCTTCAGAATTTAGAGCTTTCAGAGGGTACTTTAACGCCTTTAACTTCATACAAAGAACGAATTGAGCTGTCCCAACTACTATTATCTCCTAGCTATTGGATACTATATCCTGAGATTGAGGGTGGTTAAGTCATATATTAAAGAACTTAAAGGGTTTGTTACCTCAAGAGTCCAATTGATTGAGAGCCACCATTACAGGACAATGATCAGAATCTGCCCGCATATCTAAGAAATGATCTGAACAAGCATAACCCAAAGATCCCCATGCTTGATTGAGGAGGACTCGATCAAATTTAGCCCATAGATGTTTTTGTGCCAAGTAAAAAACTCCCCCTTAAATGAAGCATCTTCTAGGCCAAGAGTCATTCAGAGGTCTAGCAAATCTTTAAGCAGGTATGCCGAAGGAGATTGACGTCTGAGCCTTCCCTTAGCCTCAGATACACAGTTAAAGTCCCCCATCATAATCCAAGGCATCAGGGAATCCGAACCCAGCTCTATCAAGTTTTACCATAGTTCTCTTCTTTTTGTTACACTATATAGCCCATAAACAAAAGACACTATAAAGGTAAGCTGAGATATTCGGCATTGGACTTTACAGTGAATAGATTGCTCTCCCACCTCCAAAACTTGACAATGATAAAATATAAAATTCCATACAATATATATTCTTCCTCCTGCAATAGATCCAAATTTGTGACAATAGTCCCATCCTTTGAATATGTTTTTCATCATCATACTAAGACCTGAAGTTGAATCACACGTTAGTAATACAATCTACAACACACAAGAAGGGGGGTTGAATTGTGTTAACTTTTTCGTTAAACCCTTCTAACAAAAAAATTGTTCGATTCAGAATAACTCTTGTACGTAAAAAAATTTCTTTGAAATCTTTCGATACTTAGAAATTAAAATCAGTAAGTAATAGAGAGTGTAGAGAGAGATGACA
>JAOQMR010000211.1:16113071-16123661 GCA_027563865.1 Erythroxylum pelleterianum
AGGATATATTTCGTCTGCTTTTCTTCTTTTTGGTTGTCATCAAAATTCAATATACGTAAAGTCATTTTGACTTAACAAGACCATCAATAGATAATTTAGTTTCAGAGAGACACTCAAGCTTACAATCATGTTGTCTAATAAGATTGACAACACTATTTTGTCTCGAGGGCTTATTTAGACCTCAAACATTCCAACATAGCATCCTCATTTGGCATTTTAGGAGGGCCTCTCCCCTCCTGCCCTCTTAATTGCTTCAGTAGTACTCTTGCCCACATCTTTGCTATTGATACACTCTTGACCTTGCACATTACCCCTTTCAGTCACTGTTCTATTGGATTGTGTCATCACAACCTTCCCTTTGTTAACAATTCTGTGGGTTTGCACCTTCTATCATTCTCTATCGCTAGCTTTTTTAGGATCCCTCCGAGCTTGAGGTACCTTTTGTCCCCTTACTCCAGTTAATGCCTCCCTGTTCATAGTAACTTCAGTACTCCCTTTATTTTGTTGTTGTTGTCCCCCTTCCTTATTAGGATTTACCTTTTTAATTGATCTCGTATGGACTTTTGTTTGATCATGCACTTCTACCTCCGCCCTCTGATTGGGTTGATTTATAAAACCTCCTTCCATAGTAAATTCACCTTTGTCCATGGTGTTAGCATTTTGTATATCTTTCGTACCCCTAGCATTTATAGGATCCTTCATCTGTTTCATTTTAGTCCCTTTCTATGGATTTGCAATCAAAAGGATTGTGACCAAATCGTTTGCAATAGTAGCAGTGGCTAGGAAAAGTTTCATAAATAACCATTTGTTTGTATCGACCACTCCTAGGCATCTTCACATCAAAACTTGTCACCGGCTTCCTTGATACATCAACTTTAACTAATATTCTGGCATAACCAATACGTGATTTTTTACTAGTGATCTTGTCCGTGCATAGTGGTCTTCTAATTCGAGATCCTAGTTTTGACAGCCCTCTTTCATTCCACAACTCCAAGGGAACATTAGGGAATTACAGCCAAATAGGAACTTCCATAAAGTCTTGATAATCAAGGCAAAGCCTTGGGAGAGTTGTTTAAGTAGCAAAGTCTTCCCATAAAGCATATATTATTACGATCTTCTTCTGTATTAAATTGGGAAATTATCCATCCTTGATCATGCAGTAGGATTTTACATTGAACATCCCATTTAGCATTTAATCCTTCGAGTGCCTTCATTCCTGGAAATCTCCCCGTGAAGCACCCCACAAGACAATAGCCCCATTCTTGTTCAATTTGTATTACATCTTCTTCCTCCATGATGACTTCATCAACTACCTACAAATATTCCAACTACGTTCCTTGCTTCAACTCTCTATTGTTCTTGAATAAACTAACATACGAAGGCTTAGTTTTTACTTCATGAGTGCCTGAGCAGATTGGGTCTGACATTTTATCAAACACCTTTGAGTCTGGTTCTTCATTCTCTGGGCGATTGGAAGCTTCAGTGTCAACACTCTCCACATCTGTATTATCAGTCTCCTTATCAGAAGTGGATGTCTCCTCATCCCCTATTTCTTTGTCAGCTCCACCTTTTCTCACCCCATCAGTATCCACATTTGTAGTTTTACTCCGTAACCCACCTTCACTGTTCTCGGTACCCAAATGCCTATCCTAAATCGTCTCTTTGCATATAATTTCCCTATTCTCACCAGTTCCAACATCCTTGTCCTGTCTACAAGCCGTAGTATTGTGCGCCACCGCCATCTTCATCATCGAATGGTTGTGAGCCCTAGTCCCCTCAACTCCCAGATGCCTACCTTGCAATGTTACTCTTATTACACCCGCTCTACTTGCTCCATTAGCCATATTCATTTCCTGTCTACCCTCCGCAATATTTTGCGCTCTAGCCACCTTTAACACTAAATGACCATGCGCTCTAATCTCCTGTACTTCATTATCTACACTGTCTTATGTGCTCTTAGGAAGCTCTTGGGATTCCGCCACCTGCAAGCCTAGAACACAATCAACAGTAATATCCCATCCTTTATGCGGTGTCTTCTTCTTCTTACCCATGCTCTAATATATCGAGATACCTAGGCAAAATTTTTGCCCTAAAAATGATTCCTAATTACTTCGGACTGTCAAGTGTGACCAACAAACGCAATCCAAACTTACTAAATATCAAGGAATTAATCGAGAAAATTAGGAAGGAGTGTAGTCAACTCGTGTAGTGAGTGATACCTAGGGAGAAAATCGCCTAAGGTGAGAGAAGTCACATACGCACACTATTACATACTAATAAAGCACCATCCTTCTTAACTTGATACGAGGATGCTATAATGTCATTATAGAAATTTTCCAATAGTTGTTTCTCAGCCATAAACCAACTCATATTTTGGGTTTCGATTGTATTGGATGTTTTTTCATATTATTAATCAGATTAAGATATGATTTTAGGGTTTGTGTGGGAACATTAATCTTAACTTTTCATAATTAATAATTTAGGATTTATTATTCCAGTTCTATAAGATTAATAACAATCAAACAATGTAATCAAATCATAAAATTAAAGTTAGCTCTGATATCACCGTTTAAAAATTGAGACAAGATATAATCTTGACCGTAGCGAAATAATTACAAAATCTCTTTGTATTTTGATTATCTGAAAACTAAGATCACTTTAATTCTATAAAACAATTAATATATAAATCATAATATAACATTAATCTTAATTTGTACTTTATTCCGCAGCTTGATCCATTTCTTTTTGTATCCCATGAATCGTTTCCGAAACTGATCCATTTTAACCACCATAGCCGCATAAGTGTCCGACCTCTAACGGTATCCACAGAATAAGTTAAAGAGAATTTTATAACTTTTATAGAGAAGGTCAAGCAAGAAATGTTAGCTCCATCCAAGTTTAAGCCTATTTATATTAAGTTTTGGACGTTAGTAATTTAATTGAAATTAAATTCTGACAAATAATTATAATTAAATATCAATTATGCCCAAATAAGATCCAATATCTTATATTGATCCTTATTTATTAAATATTTTAAGTTCAATCATAAAGTTTCTCAAATTTTACAATCAAGTCCAACTTAATTAAAATATCTTTGCTCTTTTCAACTCGTTCCTTATGTGAGACACATTAAGTTCCCAAATATGTTGACAATGATTATAACTTATAATTCTAATTCATAATTAAAATTAAATAAATTAAAATTAATTTTAATTTATCTTTAATTCTTCAATTAAGCAATTTATAATCATATATCATGATTGACGTCTAACAATGTATTATGAACACCCAAATATTTAGGAATGTTCATTTTAATTTATCTTTAATTCTCTAATTAAGCAATTTATAATCATATGTCAAGATTGACAGCTAACAACGTATCATGAACACCCAAATATTTAGGAATGTCAAAGTGGTTTTGACTAATCTTTCCGTGCATGATTTTTCCGTATAATTCAATCATTTCATCATACAATTAGACATAAAACATGAAATTAATGTCTACTCTATTTTGAGTTCAATCATATTAATTCCTTGTCATTAGCTATTGATTCAATTAATGACATTTGTAAACCATTTACAAAACGTCATTCTACGTTGGCTAAAAATTTCCCGAATCAATACTAATCTAAAACATAAGAACATTTTTCCTAGTTACTTTAGGATGATGAACTCTATCTTGATCACTCAACTATCTTCATATAATTCATGCTACATCTAATGACTACTAATTGAATGACATGATTAGAATATGTCATAAGTAGTATCAAAATATAACAATCCTTATACAAGATAACTCTATTTACCTCAAGTCAAAGAATCACTTATACAATCATCACAGTTAAATTTTTCATTGACATACAGGTAATGTTTCAAATGGATTTCTCATATCAGGTTTGTTCTATGAACTTGTTTTCTAACAAGCACCTATATGTTTGTTTAAGTATCTTCATATTTTAATCTACGAGATCGAATACTTCTTTCATAAGAAAAAAACATAACATATGCTAGTCTTTTTGCGTTCTATTAATATTCAGTCTTAGTAAAATAATGAATATGAACAATTGAGGGATAATACATAAATATAATATGAATCTCATAATTATAATTTTGTTTACAATGTATAATTATCCTATTAATTTTATCATATACTTCTAAATATGTACGAGACAAAAATTTCTTTAAATAATTGTCAATAAATACGATCAAATGATTGACATAAACTAATAATATATACGCTCATGCCACATGAGATCCCATTGCTACTTCCTAGTCGATGACTTTGACAGGCCATAGTTACTAATTCAGATTTGTGGACTTGGATTACGATCTTATAATTATAATCCCTCATTAGATATATTTGCTTGTAAAGAGGATTAGTTAAGAAAAATTATATGCCATGGAGATTATTAAGATTTTTTTCTATTGTTTCTAGTAAATTTCTGCCATGATGATTATTAATATTTTTTTAACTTTCCTATTGTTTCTACTTTCTAGTAAATTTCGTGATTTTGTGCGAACGAGACAGACAGAACTTCAACCAGATGACGCTTCCAAATAATATTGAAGGTTACGAGAAATTATACAATTTAGTGGTAACAAGAATTACTAAAAATCGATTCGTTGACAGTGTTATTTTTCTTTTCCTTTTCCAAAATCAATAGCTTACACTAGTTACAAGCCCCCAGAAAGTGAGGGAACGAAAACAAAAACGCCAAGAGAACTCTTTTTATACATCCAAGATGGTGTAGCTGCAATGTACACAGAACCAAAATTGATCTCCCAGAACATGCATTCCGAGTACTAGCAGAATGCTAGTCTTCAGCTCCCTGACTGATTCTGAGCAGGTACCAGTCACCTGGATCCGTATGAACGTAAGAGCCAAGGGTGCTTTAATGCCTCCCTTGCAGTTGGACGCATCAGGGGATTGACCTCGAGCATGCTCCTTACGAAGTTGATGAATCCAACATCAGAAATCTGTAAACGATGCTGCAACGAGCACTTCTCAGGTATTATGTACTCTAGTTGGTTTGTCTCCTGGAAACAAAGGGCAAGATGAAAATCAAAAGTTAGTGAAAATGACAGCCATAACCTCTCAACTTAATGAAACTATAATCAATCACTATACTCTCTTGCAAAAAAGATCTGAGAAAGAAGCATCAAATCGACAGACTTAGTCATATTCAATATGAATTCCATTGCGGATTGGGTCAGAAGATTTTCTAAGTGAAGGATGAGCAGTGTTTGAGAACCGCATAGAAGGTTAAATGAGAACGTAATGCAGTCTGTTAACTATAGTGAAAGAAACATTGACGGCAAACCTCATTCATATGGTACAAGTCATGTTCTTTTGTGAAATATTTGTGTGTTTCCTGCCCCTTCTCCAACATATCTAGATCAATGGGACCAAAAATACCAATAATTCGTGCAAGGATCATCACAATCGCATCGTTTGGAAATAACACCTAAAATAAACATCAATACTTGGAATAGGTTAGTGATTAAATTATGGCAGGAACTAGGAAGAGGAATTTGAATTGTTTTTTTTTTTTGAAACGAGGAATTTGAATTGTTTAAAATGCTGAAATCAATCATTTAGAGAATCAAATTCCTAATGATACTATAGAGATCTATTTAATGAACACAGGAAAGGAGAGGTGAGACATACTTCCCCAGAGCATAGTTCAACCAAGATACAGCCAAGAGACCATATGTCAATTCTTTCATCATATGGAAGACCTAATGTAACTTCCGGGGCTCTATAGGAACGGGACTGCACATATAAACACAAGCTGTCCGACTTGAAGCAACTGCTTCCAAGGTCAATAACTTTTATCTCACATCTCTTGTAGCTCTTTATAAGAATGTTTTCAGGTTTTAGATCACAATGGATGATTCCCAAGCCATGCAAGTATTCCAAGGCCTCCAAACATTGACGGGTTATGATCTGTGAAACAATTAATTAAGAGCCCCAAATTTATACATGCTTCATCCTGTTAAAGCTAGAGAAAATTGCAGGATTTGCTTTCCAAAGTGCTTCATAACAAATAAAGATCAATTTGAATCCAAGAATTGTTCGACAACAACTGTTGGAAACATCATCCTAACCTGCAATCTGCTTAATGTGAAGTAAGCTTCACCTCCAGATTCTTGGTTAAATTTCTGAAATTCATACAAGTTTGCCTTCAGGAGTTCACAAACTATGAACAAATGCTCCTGTATTTGTCATTAGATACAGATCATCAGCCATCAAATAAGAATTCAACCGGTAAATGAATGCAAATGATAGCTGTAACACTTCGGATCTGTCTCTTAAAACATAAAAGCTAAAACATGCTGACTAAAATGAATATGTAAATCCGTGTAGAGTAACTCCCACTCTAAGGAAAAACAAAAGATTGTGGTAAACATTTTCTTGGATGCCATCAGAAAAAAGAGACAAAGTAAAACACTGCTACCTTAAGAGACATAGCTTTTGTATGTACATCAAAAGGATGGTTCCTAAATATAGTACTATCTTTGGATTATGGTTATGCTCACTGACGAGAACATGCCTTATAAACCTTATCACATGCACAGTGGTTGAGTAATTTCAGAAAAGAAGCCTTCCGAAGATATGAAAGTTGTTTAATACACGAAATGAAGATACATAAGAGAAAGCTACAAAATGAGAAAATACAAAACTTCAGACTTCCTCAGTACGAACTTAATGAAAATCTTGGACAAGGTAGGATTGCAGCATTTTTGGCGTTACAACAACAATGATTGATATAAGCAGTATCCTTTTCAGTAGCAATTTATGCAGTAAGTAAACAACTGGCTATTTCTTCAAGGCATACCTGGTGATAGAAGTAGTCATAAAGACGCAAAATGTGGCATTCATCAGTTGGATCATTTTTGCTTACAAACTTCAAAAGTTTAATTTCATCCAAACTTTGATCAAAATAATCTTTGTTATTTTTTATTATCTTCAAGCAAACATCAACTCCTGTGTGAAGATCATGCGCCTGAACAACCTTACTGAAAGCAGCTGAACCAAGGTATTCTATAACATAATATCTTCCTGCAATGACACTATTCAACACTATAGGGATATCCTTTGTCTCCTCAAATCCAGTCCTGTGAAAGACAATATAATGAATATGAGCAAATGCACCAACTTTGTACCTATATCAGATCAAATAAGTAACAGCGCAATGACTCAATGGCTTCAGGAAACATCAGAAATACTAGAATGGTGGGCATCAAAAGAGAAAATTTCAGCCTTTTCTTCTATTTGAAAACAAATTTATCAGTTGCTACATATTTCAATTTCTTCGCTTGTGTCAGATATTCCTTGCAACCTTGACAAATATGTTCCATATGGACCCAACATGCAACAAAAAACTTAACATGTCATCTCCCACAAACCTGTTTTTCCTGTGAATGATTCTTAGACAGAATACTTCAAATTCATCCTCCGGTTTACCGTACGTCAGCAGTTCATCATCATCAACCTCTCCAACAGCAGGAGCTCTGGCCTCTCCATATATTTCCTGACCATCTCCAACTTCATGGTAAAGTACATTCGGTACGAATTCAGAGAGATTTTTAATCCCTTCAATAGAGTCACTGTTGAAAATCTTTTCAGAAGAGTAGTCAGTTGTCTTGTTTTCTTCATGTTTAGGATCTATATTCCAATGCGAATAAAGATCTCTATGTTTCAACTGAAAATCATCAAAATCAGATTGTTTGGAGCTCGAGATATTGTCAACAGGATCCTTGAAATAAATTTGACAACCTCCTGAATGGCATTTGCAAAGGGAGACTGAACCTTTATCTTCCTCAATGCCTCTTTGAAGATCTTCAATTTTACAAGAGATATAGTCCTTTGTTTGAGCCTCACTTTCCTCATCCAAAGCATTATTGAGAAGGCAAGGGATCTCAAAGTAATCATTGCTTGTCTCTACAAATCCTTCATGTCTTCTGTATGTATTCTCTGGACTTCCATATTGCCTTCTAGTCTCTGATGACATCACAAATTTGTCCTCACTTGGAAAACAATAGTAGCCTGCTCCTTGGAAGCTGGGAGTCAAGAAGCAATTATCATCTTTGTCATCGCACCAAAACAGATCATTTTGCATATCAAAATCGGGGTAATCACGTGCTGTGCCGAACTGAGACAACCTCTCAGATGAACTTTCTGAATTAGCCTGAGATGCAGAACGCAGTCCATAGGGATTGATAAATTCTGCAGAAATGGGAATGGATTGAGAGTGCCAATTACACCACTAAGAAATTGATTATAGTTCCATTCACAAACTTTAGATTCCAAAGGGAACCCTGCGAAGAACCTTGAATATGTGCATGTCTCCAAGTATAATCATGATGCATAGGTTTATACTTTATAGGTAGTTCTAGTGAAACAATGACTTTCATAATCCTGGTCTTCAGTCATTAGGGGACTGCAACTCTCTCTAGGACCATCAATAGACTGGAACTTGGAAGCTTAGAAATACAAAATTAAAAAAAAAATAAATACCCGAGATCTTATTACAAGCCTCTCTCTCGAGTTAGCTGCTCCACACACACACACACACACACACATACACACACACACACACACACAGAATAAGTTCCGTGCTTGTCGTCAACTGTTTCCCGTTATAATATCTTCAATCTCATAACATTATGATAATTGAAAATAAAATAAACTAAAATTTATCCTTGATCAGTACTGAATAAATTTTTTATACATCTACCATTACCTGAAGAACAAACATCGCTAGTAGAAGAACCCAAGCTCACAAACTCATCATCAGAGCTGGACTCAGAATCCCCTTTTGACCCTTCACCGCCAATGCCAACATCAAAATCCCGCAGCCGGAGAGTCGCCGGAATTCTCACAGGCGGCAACTCAAACAAGAATTTCTCGAAATTGAAAGAACCCAACTGAGTTTTCTCAATCATATCCTCCTTGAGAGCAGATTCCGACTCTTTTAGTCCATTTTTTCTCAAAAACTCTATCACTGCTTCTACCTCCGATATGAAACGTCCAGTTTGTGTCATGATGGTGAAAAGTCAAAGCCGGAGTGGAAGTTGAGAAAGATGAAAGAGAGACGTTGGTTGCATGTGAATTAAGCAAATTTGTAGGGTCAAAAGTGGAAAAAGCTAAACAATGAATCAGGACTTGCATGCTCCCCTTTCTGTGTCTCCTCCGTGTGCGCGTGTAATGTAAAGACCGTGAAACTGAAGCTTTAGGAAGAAAAAATTAAGGTTAGGTGTCGTGTTGGAGCCTTTGTTTCTTACCAACTTTGAGAAGTGGGGTGTGGGCTTGGTCAATGGGCCCAAGAAAATGATGTGGATCATTGAGATGTGTACACGTGGAAGATTGTATTCCGTTGGATGCCATCAGTCTCTCTCTCTCTCTCTTTTTACCTTAGTAGCGAAGCATTCTGGTAGTCTTAGGGACCATTTCCATTTCCTTTGCCCTGTTTTCCCTTTTGTGAACTTTTCTTGGACTTTTTTGATTGTATAGAGGGCGTCAGATTGTCTGACCCATTTTTGTGGATCTATTTTGTGCCATTTCATCTGACCATTCATTTACGTGGGATTCACAAAAATGAAAATAACACAGAATAGGTAAAAAAAAAAAAAAAGGTGTGTGTAATTTGATGTTGAACATTACAAATATCAAATGATTGTGGTAAAAGGGAGTGGGGGTCCATCATTAAAATGCGTTGTTAGTTGACTGATTTCAGCCCACCTCACGCTATGATGTTGTTTGCCCGAGGCCCAAAGCAGCTTTTCAGTTTCTACTTTCTATGCACGTGGGTGTGACTTTGCCAGTGACCCCAGTAAAAGTTTTTTGTTCACTTCACCCTTCACTGTCATCGTTACTTTCATTTTGTTGTCCAAAATTTGAACCAAATGCATTGCAGTTCATGTTAGGCGTAATAATCTCTCAGTAATTGTACATAGGAAAATTAGGTAATGGAACTGTTGTTTCCTATGCATTCTCGCCACACTCTTAAACTGAACAAAAACTGAAAGACTTCTTAAATGAAAACGATGATATGGTACAACCAAATCATCTTATATCAAGTAAAATCCATGGCTTTATTATAAGTGGTTCAGCCAAATTTTGCTGGACTGGAATATTATTGTTATGATCCATGATCTCGAGTAATCTTCGACTATGGGAAATCTGCCAAAAAAAAACAAAGACACTCCGGGGGTTGTTTCCCGGAAAGTCCCTCCAACGCTCAAGTCAGTATTTTGAGAGAGTTTAGGTTGCTGTGAACAGAGAGGGAACTAGGGTTTTATTTTGAGTTCGTACCTCAATCATAGTTGAATAATACCTTATATATGCTGTAGGTTGTCATTAGGTTTTAGGTCTCTATGTGAATCATTGTGTTTGCATGGGAGACGATTTGTTACCGGGCCGTCTGTGCCTGGGCTTAGAGTTGGGCCTCATTAGGCCGACTCGATCATAAGCCCCCTACTCCTCGACTCTGACTGAAGAGAAGGGTCAAAGGAGTACATGAGGTTTGTGCAGCTCGTTGGTGCATCCACTCGCTATCAGGTCGTTTGGTCGATTGGTCGGGCTAC
>JAOQMR010000211.1:16123761-16166189 GCA_027563865.1 Erythroxylum pelleterianum
AATCATTGTGTTTGCATGGGAGACGATTTGTTACCGGGCCGTCTATGCCTGGGCTTAAAGTTGGGCCTCATTAGGCCCACCCGACCAATAAGAATAATGCATCTAAGGACCAGGACTTGTGATTTAATGTCGTATGGAATAATAATTTTTAAGTGGGTACTTTAATATCAATCATTATCTACAACAATCTCCATCATCAACAACATATTTTTGTTCTTAGGAGGTGATTTCTTTTAAAATTTGCATTGTTAATTTATATTCTATACTCAATTGATTGATTATAAATTTCATCACATAATTAATTAAAGACATTTTCATTTTATATGTGTGTGTGTGTGTGTGTGTGTGTGTTTAATCAACTAATAAATAAAAAAGTCTTTAAAATAATTATTGTACAATTGAAATTATGTTGAGTTTATAATTACAACATTTAATTTGCATTTATGTATTATTTTAAAATTATTCTTAATTATAATTTTGTCAAGATGAGATATTAATAGAACAATAGAACTAACAAATATTCTATTTTTATGAAGTAATTAATATCATAAACTAAAGTATGATGATAATTAAATAAACACTTGAGTGCATATTAGAAAATAAGTTCACTGAACTGATCTAATAATAAAAATCTCAAATGAAATATTACTTATGTGTTGGTAAATTTCCTTTTTAGTTGTATAATTAATCTTTAGACTTGAGATTATTAAAGTATCCCAAGTGAAAACTATTATGTTTTAACACTAGTTAGAACATATTCTATTTAGAACAACTTAGTCAGTAGTGTTTTAATATAGCATAAACTATAAGGAAATAGTTGAGTAAGTCAATAAACGATTCACCACCCTATTATAATTAGGGAGGATGTTCTACTATTATTGATTAATAGTAACTTAAGGAAATCTTTGGCCAAAATGAATTGACATTTGAAAAGGTTATTTTTAAATATTAATTATAAATCAATTACTAATTAAACATAATTGGACTTAAAAAAGCTGACAATAATTCCATATTCTATCTTTAATTGTAACACTGGATAGTAAAATGATTAAATTATATATCATAACCATGCATAGACAGATTAAGTTAAACCACTTTGACATTTTTAATATTTAGATGGTCATGACATATTGTTACACATTAATCTTGGTCTATTATTATAAATTGTTTAATTGAATAATTAAAAATAAATTAAAAAGAGTCTTAGTTTATCTAATTATACTTATAAATTAAAATTAAAATTTACAATTTATAATCATTGTTAATATATTAGAAACCTAAGCAGTCATATATAAAAAGTAGTTTGAAAAATCAATTTAAATAGAAATAAAGAATTAAGAACTTGTTATCCAACAATATAACATGACTTCTATACACACATCAACCAAACCCAGGGCATATCTTTATGATCTTATCTATCTAGATTCATAATAAATTTTTTAATAGAACAAAGATGAAGTTGAAATGAGTTAAAAAAAGAATTCACATTTCTAGACATATCATATAGAATTTCATGCTATTTCAATAGATAGTTATAATGGGTTGTTTGGGACTTGAACCCGAAACAAGTCAGATGGAGTAGAAAAAAATACAAAATAAATAAATAAACTAACTAAAGAGTCAAAAACTGAAAAAAAAAGTATTTAGGTTAAATACAAGAAACAAGAAACCAAAAGAAAAGATTCCATTGTATAGCAAAAATGCGAAGCCTTAAACAGGGATGACTGATTGGGTCGGGACGAGGCAAGGTTGGGTTGATTAGACTTACGGGCTGTTTGGAACACAGTGAATTGAATTCATGAATGAATTGGATTCAATCACATTAATGAAATTAGAATTGAATTCAATTTACACTGTTCGGAACAAATCCAGTAATATTATAATTGAATTCAATTACACTGTTTGTAACAAATCCAGTAATATTAGAATTGAATTAAATTACACTGTTTGGATTAAATTATTAATAAATTCAATAATTTAAAATCATAATTGTATTTATAAATTAATATTTATTTGAAAGATAGTTTAATTATTAATTCAAATTTTATTTGAATATTTATATATTTGAATATTTATATAACACTTATTGGCTATATAGTATTAGAAAATAAAATCTTAATATAATTTATATAAATTTAAAATTTTAAGTACTAAATTAATTTTTTAATAATAATTAATTAGGTCAATTAATCTGTTCTTGCTAATCTTCATTCTTTTCTTTTGGTGTTGTACTAAAGGGATCCATCTGTTCTTCCACAACGCTGTTGACATCGACTTTGACGTCTTGCCTATCGCGAGCTTCGTTTGTCTTCTTAGGGAGATCTGGACATTGCCGCTGGCTCTGGATCTGCCACGGGGGAACTACATCCGGTGTCTGCTAACGGAAACCTGACGCCCAGCTTCTTGCCTCCGCATGATCGACTTCGGGACTTCGCCACCGTCGGTTTCCTCCTTCTGCCCATCGTCGACGCTCCGGTGGCTGTCAGCGTCCTCACACCAGCAGTCTTTGTATTTCAATTCACGTGAAATATTGCGTGAATTGAATTTGTAAAGGAAGGTGGGTTTAAACCCGCACAGGAATTGAATTGGTGCTTATGTTTTGGTTCCAAACAAGTGAATTGAATTCAATTACAAGATTGAATTCAATTCCTTGCTTTCCAAACACCCCCTTAGGCTTATCCTGGGTCTTTTTTTAAAAGTTGAGCCTCAACTTGATTGGATGAAATGACGCCATTTTATTTTTGCATAAAACGACGTTGTTTTGCAAATTGGAAGTCTATTTATATATGATATAAAATGGCATCATTTTACTCCAGGAACTTCTGTTTTATACCTAAGTAAAACGATGTTGTTTTACTCATCTCATTTCTACTTTGCCTTAGTAAAATGACGTCATTTTACACTTAAGTAAAACGGGGTTAAAACATCTTACCCCACCTTAGACTGCTAAACTCTACCTTAGACTGCCAGACTCTCGGTCAGTCTCCCATACTCCCACCCACACTTAGTTGTCTCTGGCAATCCCTCCTCCCTTGTCAATGACAGTCATTTCCTTCGACCTTTGCATAAGGTGTTGGTGTTTGTAGTTAGTCGTCTCTTATCCAGTCCAATAGTGATTCAGTCAATGAACAAGATGTTGATGAATAACCCTTTTAATAGTCAATTGCATACCTTATTATACTTGGAACAACCTTGACTGATGTAAGATATCCTATTTTTGTACTCTCATTACAGCTAACATTTATAGGAATTATGAGCTTTATATTGAACCAAAGGAATAACATTTAATTTGTTCCATTACCTTAGATGAATTTGTGTGCTCTGCTACTTGTTTGTTTCTAGGGATGTAGTCCTTTTAAATTGTTCTATTCCATATCATCTTTGGGTCTAAAAGAAGATGAATGCATGTAATTCTCTTGCAGTAGTAACCCATTCAAAAAACTTGTTAAAATTTCCCATGAACATATGAGATACCTTGTAGCATATATGGAGAATCAATTTTAGAAGAGCAGTTCTTTTCTTTGCATTTTAAGGAACATGTTGTCTCTATCCTTATTATATGAAGATTTAGGAAATGAGGAAACTAAGTGGATAGTAATAAAGCAACTTGCTTGAAAGTTTGTTATTTTTCTATTCGTTACAGAAATTAGTCCTAATCATAATTTCTAGTGCTATGTGTATTCTTTTCCTCTATTTATCTTTAATTGAGATTAATTAGTAAGTGCCTAATTTTACAAAACCATAACATTGAAAGGATTTCAAAGCACTACTTGGAGAAAGCTACAATCTTTTTAAGTCTTTCTCATATCTATTTAGAGTCTTGGTTATAAATTCTAAGGACTTAGCTTAGAAAACAAGCAAATACAAAATATCAAAGACATAATTGGGATGCTTTTCTTTGTGGAGTTCATTAAGACTTGTTAATTTTTTTTGGCTAGACAAGCTAATAATCAAATAACATCTTAAATTATTTATGCTTGACTAAATTTACTCGCCGTTCATGAGGAAGTGTAACTACTTCTGATGGGTTTCCATTAAAGTCTAATATAATATTACCAGGTATTATTGATCTAGTCTCCATTAGGGATGGCAATGGCCCTCACCAATTTTTTCGAAAATACTTTTAAAAATTAAAAATATAGAATAACTTATTTTTTAATGGGATCTGAGTCTGGACTGCCCAGGCTCAGGCTTACTCGAGACCCAACTTTTTTTAATAAAACAATGTTGTTTTGCGTAGAATAATTGAGTTTCGATTTAGTCTGGGCCTAAGCTTGACCTATTAAAAACAACTAAATTTAGGCCCATAGGCCAAAAATTGCCATCCTTAGTCTCCATTCAGAAGAATATATTGAAAAATCTTTCATTTATTGCACCAGAGAGTACCTTACTTCTTACATGAATTAAAAAAAAGTCATCATCATCATCATAATAATCATATACTATATATAAATGTCTATGAATAACTAATATAGTCGTCTTATATGTTGATTGCTTCATATCGATTAGCATATTCCATAACTGAAGAGTTTTAAATCAGTACTTAAGAGTATATAAACGAATACTTCTAATCCAATATAAAGGGATGATAAAAGTCTAGGTCCATTAAAAAGTGATCTTTAGAATCACTTCAACAAGACTAAATCAATGGACGAAGTAGAGAAGGCCAAATATAAATATAAAGAGACATTTGAATTTGTGTAACAGAAAGAGGATCGTATTAAAATATCAAACATTTTTTTTACCTCTAACCTAATGAGAGGGAAGAATGAAATGAGTATTACAACTGATGCCAACACCAAATCAACGTTTTTAATGGTTAATATGGTCATTGGTGATAAACATCCACTCTCTATAGTTGATAGCAAAAGATTTAGTATGTTGCTCACCTCACTACAATCGACCTTCAAGATCCTAACTTGGAATACGTTGAAGAAAAACATGATGAAGATTTATGAGGATCAAAAGAAAGAAAATTTTAAAACTTTATCAAGTATTGAAGGATAGGTTGCCATCACAACAGACATGTGGACAACTGATAAAAAAAGGGTTATATGGTAGTGATGACACATTATATTGACAATGACTAGATTTTATGTAGTAGACTACTAAGTCAATTATATTATTTAATATTGTTACATTTATTTTTTGATTATGTTATGATTAATATTTCTTCCCATTTGTAAATGGTAGGTTAATTTATGTGTCGACACCACATACAAGTGTAAAGTTAGCAACCATGTTGGTTGAGTGTTTGGTCATTGGAATATCGACACCATGTTGTTTACCATAACATTCTATAATTGTAGCACAAATTATGCGATGATTGAAAAGGTGAAGAATAAGTTACAAGTTGGGAGCTTGTTGGTTGATGAGAGGTTGTTCCATACGTCTGGTTTTGAGCATATTCTAATTTTGATTGTGAAGGATGTGTTGGAGATGATAAAGGAAAGTAGATTTAGTCTAAAATAGTATAGTATATTGGAGTGCAAAACCTTGAAAAATTGAAGATACTATATAACAATTAGGCATTCTGAGGATGAAGAAGTTGATATTAGATTGTCCTACCAGATAAAACTCAACCTTTAAGATGTTAAAGCCGGGAATCCTTTATGTTGATGTGTTTACCAAGTTGAGACAATAAGATTCTCATTACACTGGTTTGCCTATAGAAGAGTAATGAGAGTTAGCTAAAGAACTTTCTGCGAAGTTGGAAATATTTTATTCTACTAATGAATTGTTTCGATAATAAAATATCTCACTTTGCACAATTGCTTTCCAATATGTGTAACATAAAGAAAGTTTTATCTAATTGGATGTTTGATTTCAATGAGGTTATTCGGGTTATGGCAGAGTAGGTGACAGAGAAGCCCAACTCTTACTAGTATATGGTTGGACATAATATGGCAGTTATATTTGTGTTGGACAAACTGTGTTGTATAGTGATCGGGCTCAAGAGCATATTGATATCATTAAACAATTCTAGTATGATTTGTTTAGTGATTATCAACTCATGTTGAACAAAATTCAAGATTACCTTAGTTTAGGCTGGTTAGCTCCGGCTTCATATTTAGGTTTGAGATCATCTTCTAACAACATTTTGATGCTCTCATTTACACAATTCATAATAGAGTTGGAAAAATATTTGACTGATGATTGTGTGACCAAAGTTGAAGGTGTGAAGTTCGATGTATTGCAATGCTAGAAGAACCATGTAAATAATTTTTAAATCATGCAAGTAATTGCATAAGACTTGTTAGCAATTCCATCATCTACTATTGCTCTGAAATATGCTTTTAGTACTAATAGTCAAGTTATTAGTCCTCGTCGTATATGACTTCATCCTTGTACTGTAGAAGCCCTCATATATACCTAAAGCTATTTAGATGATGAAGATATTGAGGGTAAACTCTTTTCTTTATGATATATGAATTTTGTCTATTTTTATGATATATCTTATATTTTATTATATTTTTAGCTTTTATATTAATATAGCCACAAGTATTGATACGGAGGTGACCAGTCATATAACTGAAAAACATTTTGATAATATATTCGATCATGAAGGTATATTTAATTTTTTATTAATAACTATCATGGATCTAAAATTCATTTAATGTAATTATTATAGTACTAGATATTATTGACATACTAATGTTTCTACATGCAAATGAAGTTGCGCAAACTATTGACAATCCTAATTTTGTTTCTATAATTACTTATTTTTCATATGATTGCATTACTTTCTTGTAATTGAAGATAAAATTATTTACTTGTACTTTTTTTGACAAATTCCCAGCTTCAATATTTGCTCTTTACTTTCCAAGACAGCAACTCTCTAACCTTAGTTGATAATTTCATTTTTGACTTTTTGTAAATTATATCAATAAAAAGGGACAATATTAGTACAATGATATTCTTTTGTTTTGACAATATGATCGTTTTTGTGCATTTCTCATATATAATATATTCTTTTTTGTTCACTACCTTTAAAAATGAATTTAGTTTCAGCTTATTCATTTTATTATTTATGTACGTTTAATATATAAATACCTCATTTTTCATTAAAAATTGTGTTAATTAAATGACTGTTGCATTTATCATATACAATGTAATCTTTTTTGTTCAATTCCTTTAAAAATGAATTTAGTTTCAACTTATTGATATATATTTTTATATATAAATTTAAAAATAAAAAATATTAAAAAAGGTTAGGCCTAAACTCGATCGAGCCAAGCTTCGGGTCAAGCTTTAGGCTTAAACATTAATGCCCAATCAAGCCTTAGGATGGATCTGAGCCTTAATCAAAATTTTCAAGCCATGCTTAGGCTAAGGTGGGCTCGAGTTCGGCCCTACCTATTACTAAGCCTTACCTTAATTCTTAACATTGGACGCTTTACGAAATTTTCATTACTAGCATATATGATAGAACTTTTTGGATTTGTGCACTATTTTTGTTATAAAGCAAAGTAGGTATTAGAACTCTATCCCATCTCCAGCCCCATTACTCCCCTTCTCCTCAGGAATCTGACATCTTCTTCTGGAAAGGTATTTATACCAAGCACTTGACTAATAGACTCATTAGTGACAACTTGCGTCGACACAGGCCCACTGTTCCTTGGGCGGAAACTATCTGGAGTACCTATTTAACTCCAAGGATCTCCTTCATCTTTTGGCTAGCCATTCAGAATAAGCTTTCCACAGCGAACCGCATTCCATTTATCCAAATGGATCAATCCTGCCCCATGTGTTCTATGCAGCTTGAATCATGCTTGCACCTCTTTTTCGACTGCCCCTTCACCAAATCTATTTGGGCTTACGTCACTACTTTATGCTCTTGGACTGATCCAGGATCAACTCTAGTTGATATTATCACTTGTATTTCTTCCCTTTCTGCTCGTAGAAGACCGGTTCTTATTGTTGTGTTGGGCGTTTGTATTTACTCTCTTTGGAGGGAACGGACCCTTCGTCACTTCCAGAACAAATCTTCCTCAAAAGACAGCTTGATCTTCTTGATCCTTTCGGAAGTTCGTGAGATTGTTTTGTCCAAGAATCTCCAGCTTACTTGTAGTTCCACGGTTTACACAGCTTTATGCCTTTAAAGCTCAGTTTGGTGCTGGTATTGCTACAGCATGCGGCCCTAATTTTGGGTGTTGAAGGTTTTTTTGTTTGTCCCAAGCTTGATGTAGCTACTGCTCTTTATTACTTATCTTTGTTGTAGTCCTTTTGTTGTTGATTTGTAGGATAAGGTCTCTCCTTATTTTCAAACTTTGTATATAACTCTTCTTTCATTAATTTCATTTCTTATTTTTTTTAAAAAAGTTACTTTTAATGATCTTATCTTTGTTTCCCTTTTATTTTGTTAAAATAGATGCATACATGTAGTATTTACATAAATATATACACTGAATATTTTTATAATCTAAATGTATTTATATACAAGAATTTGAATTATTATTTAGGTCCAATTCACTAAAAAAAGTCTAATAGTTTTACATATGATGTCTTTATGAAGGGTGTCAACGCATTATCATAAATACAATCACAATATAAATGCATATTGGATTATATGCCTAATAGATTCATGGATGAAGTATGAGTCCATGTTTAATAAATTCTTAATTCCTTCTATTATATATTTGGTATGTGTATTCAATTAATCACATGCATGATACTTGATGGAGGTGTATATAAATGCTTGTATCTTTGTCAAAATGTAATATACCTAATGATAATTTTTGCAAAACATATTTATATTAATCATAATTGTAATACTTTTGTTTATTAAGTTTTCTTTTTTCTCTAAAATTTAAAGTAGTTTGTTGCACAACTAAATACATTTAACTTTTTTTTCCTGCATTTTGACATTGGTGTAAATATAACTCGTATTTTCTTTAATTTTTAATTATATTGATTACATATTTTATAATATCAACTAATCTAAAATTAGATAGTTTATAATGCATTGTAAAAGATTTTTTTTAAATATGGTTTTAGAAATAAAAACATACTTTTAATTTATCTTGGAAAAAGAGAATGGACTATATACTTATTTTAGGTGAAATATTAAAGATGATACAAAAATGATAATGTAGTTATTGGCTAAATAAAGACTTACAATTTTAGATAAACCGAGCTTCTTTAATATTTTACAAGTCTGCAAGTTATGCAAAGTTTATCTTGTTTAATATACCTTTTCTTTAACTATAACTTCTCATGATGTGTTTGGAATTCAGTCCAATCCCTTTTTAAATTTGATTTCACTAAGAACAACCATGTTGAAATCCTACTAAATAAGGGAAATAGATCCATCTACATAATTGCTTTTGGCTGCACTATGAATGCAATTTGAAAAGAAATAAATTATTGAATTTTTCATGAAATTGTAAGAACCATGAATATAGTGACATTTGATCTAATCTTCTAAATTAGAGAGCAACTTATGATAAAACAAAAGGTTAATTACCAAAAAAAACCTAAACTTTCGTCAAAATTTCAATTATAGCCCAAATTTTCAATTTTTTTCAATTTTAGACCAAATTTTAAAAATTGTCAATAAAATGCTCAAATTTTCAATTTTCTTCAATTCTAGCTTGACGTTATCTATTGTTCTCCTGATGCCCTTAGCTCTTTGTTTTCTGTTTGTTCTTCTGACACCTTAAACTACTTTTACATTACAACATACTACTCTAGTAAGCTTTTTATTTTTAGTTTGTTCTCCTTATGGCTTTAGTGTGAGGGCATCGAGGTTGCATAATCTAAAAATCTAAGGGTGAAGGCGTCGAGAGAATAAACTGAAAATGAAAAAAAATGAAATCAAAGCGTAAGGTCATCAGGGCTGCGTAATCTAATTTAGGTCATTTTAAAACAACGACGTCATTTTAATTATATGATTAAACAACATCGTTTCATTAATCTTCATTTATTGTGTCAATTTTAGTGATGTGTATTAATAGTTAAGATTTTTGAAACACGTGACAAGCCACGTCATCAAACTTAATGGAAACACTAACGTCGGGCTATAATTGAAAAAAAGAATGAAACTTTGAGCATTCTATTGCTACTTTTTAAAGTTTAGGCTATAATTGAAAAAAATAAAAATTTAGGCATTTTATTGTTACTTTTTAAAGTTTACCCTATAATTCAAAAATTGACGAAAGTTTGAGCTTTTTTTTGTAGTAATTAACCTTAAACTAAATTAACCAACTATACAACCTTTCACTATCTGCTTCTTAGAGAATAACGAACTAACTCTATAATACTCTCATGGATTACTAAAGACAAGGCTATGGTGATCTAAAAAGTTTGTTCTTACCTTAACTTTTGTGAGCAGCTAAGCATAAAACAGCGAGTTATACAGGCACACTAAAGCTCTCACTTCAACTTGTGTGAGTAGCTGATTATAAAGCAATGAGTTGTTAGGCATACTAAAGCATTTTTTAGAGCAATTCAAATCCAAGATATTGATGTATTACTATCCATCTTATGGTACCAAACACTGCTAGAGTTTAGATGCCCTCATTTACTTTCTCCTTTTGATAATCGATGATTGTTTAACAGTTTATGTAACTTCACTTTGCTATATTCCTTATTTTGTTTATCCTTCAACTTGTATTAACTAGCATGCTCTTTTATACTAAACAATTCTGGAGTCTTGTCCTCTTGTGTATCTCTAATTTAGAGTTTATTAATATAAGTTTTATGTTCCAAAAAGAGTATATTACCCTATAATACTTGTTAACATTTACATAATTTGCATTCACCTGGAAATTATAAATTCTCTCTAATATTTAAGACATAAATATCTAATCATTATCTAATATTTTTTTACTATCTTTTTAATGTCTTCATGCTCCTTTATTTACTATTTTAGGATTAATTTATACTTATAATTACTAAATACTATATAGTTTTTAATTATTTGTTTTAAAATATTTATTATAAATTAGTTA
This sequence comes from Erythroxylum pelleterianum, assembly GCA_027563865.1. Taxonomy (NCBI): domain Eukaryota; kingdom Viridiplantae; phylum Streptophyta; class Magnoliopsida; order Malpighiales; family Erythroxylaceae; genus Erythroxylum; species Erythroxylum pelleterianum. Next base: position 16,134,714 of record JAOQMR010000211.1, read on the forward strand.
CATGAATGTTAATGAAAAATTCTTTAATGCAAATAACATAGTTATGTGAAATAGTTATCATAAGTAAATATATTAATTTTAATTATAGAAATGATATATTTTTATAAGCAAGATAATTATATTACATAAAATGATTCTATCTAAAAATTAGTTAAATCATCGATTCTGTAAACTTTAATCTAAATTGGTCATTATGAATGTTGTAAAGTAGCGATTATAGATGTCAATCTTTTAAATCACTTGATTATGCAAAGTAATTATCTCATGTAAGTTTATGTTGATATTATGTTCTAAATAATTTGTTCCAGTATTTTTGTTACTTTACAAATGATAACGTATAAGATGACTCTCCAAAAAAAAAGACAAAATTATAAAAGTTCTTTAAATATAACAAAAATAATACATCATAGAAATCCATTTGAAATATGTAATATAAATATTACAAATTTTATATGTATATTATATTTAATTTTTGTAAGGTGCCAATGTTAATTAAGTAGGAAATTAATTGTTTCATTCCTTATTCCCTCGTCTTATCTTCCATTATTTTCATACTTAAGATGGACTATCTCATAAATTTACATTTTGAAAGTCCACCTCACCATCTTCTTCATTGTTATAATAAAAAATCCTATATAATATGAAATTTTTTATATAGAGAGAACTTTTAAACCAGAAACCAGAAATATGTGTAATAAATTAAATAATATGGAATTAATAACTTAATATTATTTTCCTTCTCTCACTTGAATGCTTGTATTGTTTATCCATTTATTTCTTAAAATTATTTACACAACATGCATTATTGTTAATTAGAAGAAATATACAATCATATTGCTTATATATGTCAAAATTAATTTTCTATTATTTAATCAAAATTGTCCTACCAATTTTGTTGTCCATTTCCAAATTTTAGCAATACTTCTGCATAATTTAAAATCACTAGGATACTAATATAGTTTGTGTTATACGAATCAATAAGTTTTTCTTGTTAAAGATGATAACTTTGGTTTGAATGTTTCATTGTAGAATTTGTCTCCATTAGAATAAATTTCTTTTTATATTTGTCAAACAAGATATAATTGTTAAAAAATCAGGATAGAATATGATTGCATTTGTAGTGAAAGAAAAATAAATTTTTTTCACAATTCTCCGAATGATAAGACCACTTTAATAGATAATATGATTAGTGCATAAATACATTAAATTATGAATCATAAATCATAACTATTATGAAACTTAACTTTTTTTCTACAACTCCTCTTAAACTAATTTTTGAAATATGTTTATTACAACTATGGAGTCACACAAGTATCCAACCTCTATCAAAATCTACAAGAATAGGTTGAAAGAACTTTACAATCGAATAAGAAATTGACAAGGAGTATTAACTTTTTTAGAGCCTACGTCTATTTATAATAAGATTTAAACCTTTTGGTAATTAAATTTAATTATAATTACAGTTCAAATTAACTTTATTTAGAATTAAAATATTTATAAGTAAATACCAATTAGGTTCAAATAAGATCCTATATTTAATATTAGTCCTTATTTATCAAATATCTTATATTTGACCTTAAAATTTTGCAAACTTTACAATCAAATACCACTTGACTAAATTACTTTTTTCTCTCTTCAACTATTATTTGTGTATCACCCATTAAGTTCTTAAATATATTGGCAATGAATATAAATTATAACCATAAATTATATTTAGGATTAAATAAATTAAACTCATTTTATTTATCTTTTATTATTTAGTTAAATAATATATATCTATAGACTAGACGTCTAATAACATATCATGACTACCTAAATATCACAAATAGTAAAGTAATTTTGAATAACCTTTTTGATATAGTTTTCTTAAATAGAATTCAATCCTTTCATCATGTAATATTCCCATTAGATATTGACCATGAAACCAATATATATTTGAATTCAATCATATTTGTTTTCTACTAATAGTAATTAATTAATTTAATGAATTTTAAAAATTGTTTTCAAAGTTTCATTCTACCTTAGCTCAAAATTTCTCAAATCAATACTAATCGAGAATAATATAATATTCTCTCTAAATAATTTAGGACAACAAATCCTATATTATCACTCAACTACCTTTATAAAATTCATGTTATATTTATTGACTATCAAATGAGCTAGTTTGACTAGGATAAGTCATAAATAGTATTAAAACATAACAATCATATATTAAATATTTTAGAGATCTCAAGTCCAAGGATCACTTATACACCTATTACAATCAAAATTTCTATAGATATATAATTAATTCCTAATGGAATTCTCATATTAGGTGAGTTTAATGAACTTATTCTTTAACAAGAACTAACACATTTATTTAGGTATCTTTATACTTTTACTCTATGAGATTGATTATTTCCTTCGTAAGGATGAAACATAAAATGTACCTATTTTCACTCTTTTAATGTTTAATTTTAATAGAGCAATGATTAAGAACAATTTAGAGATAATATATAAATATAATATGAATTTCATAATTATGATTCCATTATAATTTTATTTACAAATCGCATCTATCTAATATCTTTATCTTAGATAATTAAACAAAAAAAGATAAATAATTCCTTTAGTTAATTATATTATCAAATCTACAATTAGTCGAATAGATGTAAGGCATAAATCAATAATCTTTAATATTTAATAAGCCAATCATTTAAATATCTTATAAAATATCAATATATAGCAATCATGTACTATTGGGACAACGGTCTAATAAGAGAATTCTATAAGATTCTCTTTAACGAGTACTTCATTTTAATTATTATCATAAATAAAATGAATTACCTATATATATACTTTGATCCTTAATGAGACCTTAGCTCTTTATGTCTGCTAAATGGCTCTAATGTTCCATAAGACATTACTGTTTGAATAATGCAAAGTGCCATACCAAGTTCTTTAAATAACTTATTTATCCAAATAATCATTTTACTAAATGGAAATTGTATTGTGAATTAATTAGTAATTAATATTATATTAAAATCTTTCTAATTCAAAAAATATTATTCTAAATAAAAATACCTTAATTAATTCTTATTTTTGTTCTTGTCAAACTAAAGTTTAAATCCATATGATCTTTGAACTCAAATATGAACTCATGCATCTAACAATTAATATCTTTAATAATTCATAATTATTAGATATCTCAAATGCTAAATGCCTTTACATATTATGTATGTAATTAGATTAAAATAAGTAAGCAATTTTTGTATTTAATCTCTATAGAATTTTAATCCCAAACCTTTTCATATCTAATACATAGCAGTTCCTAGATAATCATATCTTCAACAATTGAAATACGAAACATTGGTGTAATGAACAATATGTCATCTACCAAATCATATTAAAGAGTACAACTATACTCTTAAACTTCTTATGGGCACAATAAATCCACAATCATATCTAAAAGAAACTTGTTGAATTTATTATAAAAGTGAATCTTTTAACATATTGCAACCTTTTGACTATACATAAACTGTATCAATAAATGTACTAGTTTCATTTAGATATATTCTTATGAGGTTTGAATTATTTCAAAAATCATCTTACTCCCATTACTCGCCTTAAGAACCGTTCTCTTGTAAGTATTTATTAAAGCAAACATTTTGCTCAATGAGGATTGTAAGATTATATCCAACATTTTTGGATATCTCATAACTTCATATTATCTAATTTAGTTATAAACTTATTAGATAATATATACTTCAACTAAGCACCACATCCATAAATCATTAACTTTGATTATTTTAAAGTCTTACCATTTTATATTTAATACAGAATCTTGCTAATTGACTTAATTTGAACTATCAAAGGTAAGTTGTTATACTAGACATAGTTATAAAAATAAATTATGCACTATACATTATTTATTTTATATATTACTCTTCATACAAAACCTTACAGTCATATAATTTAGTTATGGAGATATTCACCAAAGAATCTCATTCTTTATAAATAAAAAAGAAAATTTAAACCTCACTACATTGATCTCATCAAAGTGCTTTAATATTCTTAATGCTTAATTTTGACTTAAATTTAAATACTTCAAACTTTTCAAAACTTTTTAAATCAATATTTCATTTAATGCATATGACTCTATCATATAAATTCATTAGTAAATATAATGAAATGCAAGTATTCAATCCTTTTATGATTTTTTATTACATCATATGTATACATTTTAACAATTTATTATCACAATCATTCTTTTAAAAAAGGTTGATTTGGTAATTCTTCAACCTAAAAAGTTCCATAAGTTTCATATGACTCATAATCAAAAGGATAAATATATCCTTACATTTAACTTTATAATTCTTATTATGTTGATTTAAATAATATGTCATAAAAGGATAATCTCGATTATTTAACTTTATGTTTTTGTTACTTATTTTAAGTAAAATCTATTTAGCATATACAAAATATTTGTATAAACTTAGAACAACTATCTTTTATCAACAATCTATTTGTTATCATGCCATGAACATTGTGCTAATGTTCAATTTAAATTTAGTATCATATACCTAAAAGCATGAATTAGAAATTTATATGATCTATATCATATCTTGTATAGTTAAGAAAATTCATACAATAATTTTTTCCAGTAACTATTATCATATTATAGAAATTACCTTTAATTGTATTCCTTATTTGTGTTTTTAGTAGGCTAACTTAAGTGGAACAATTCTATTAAGGTATTATACATTTCAACTCTATTAGTGAATATATAAAACTAATTAAGTTGGTCTCACACAACAGTTTAAGCTATTGTGGTGAAACAACCATTTAACATGGTATCAGAGCTCAAGTATGAGCCTGAGGCTTAGCCCCATGTCGCGTGTTCACTAGGTCTTCTCAGCAGATGTGTGGTGGATTTAAGTAATTTGATTATGCCCTACCTTCAATTTGAGTTTTGGGTAGTAAAGTGGTATCGTTAGGCCTTTCTAATATGGTATCAGAGCCAGTTTGTCTCGATAGTTTGGAGCGGTGCCCGGTTATGTCCCTTTGCCCAATATGTCCATCAGATGTTCAGTCCTGCTCTGGACTGAAGGGGGTGTGTCAGGAATCCCACATCGGACAACTATGAGGGTATTCAAGAATTTATAATAGTGTGCAAACCTCCCCATCTTGAGCTAGCTTTTGGGGGTGAGTTAGGCATTTCTAAGAAACTCCACTTGATGCAACCTTTTGCATTATGTTATTATAGGGTTTGCATCCATCTTACAACAACTATTATGTTTATAAGACATTAGTCAATTCTAAAATATCACTTTATCTTTCCATCTATATGAAATTGTATCACCATTATCCTCAACATGGATTAATAACAAGATTAAATAATAGACATACAATTCTTCTTTCCAACTTTGAGAATTTTTCTCAAATTTGACCTATGTCTGAGAAATTTAGTTTACTAATATTTTGTATCAAATATACTAAAGAACAAACAAATGTAAAGAAATTAAGTAATAGGTTATATGTCATGACCACTAAATAAGATTAGGAATTCAATAATATATTTATTTACTCCCATTATTTTATTTAAAATAATATAAATTACAACTATTCCTAAAATATTTTTTTTTGAGAATTTTCAAAAAATTTCATTAAATATATGTAGGTTTAAGGGTATAAAATGTTGGAGAGTATTCTCTCCTATTTCAATTGCCTAAGCGACAGTGTTTAACAAATGCAATGATAGTTAGAAAAAAATGCTTAAGAAAGGAGAACAAATGTGTATTGAGCATTGGAGGATATAATCAAGCGATGACATTTTTGTAAAGGGGTAAAAGCTCTGCTACCTATCCTTCGTATCCTCAGATTTTATCGAATTGGGGTTGAGTTTATTGGAGATTACGAGACTTCGTGGCGTCGTGAGGGTGGTGGAGGGAGAAGACACTTGGAGACCTTTCGGGATCGAGGTTTACAAAAGCGACAGTGATTGAAGTAAGTACCTTCTTATGATTTCTGCTTTTCTCTATGCTTCCGTAGAACATCATGCATGTAAATTACTCTAAATTCTATAGTAAGATAGGATTCAATTTAAATTTAGTTGATCCTGAGTTACTTAACAGGACAATTAAAACTTAAATTAAGAAGATAACATCCTCATCAACCAAATATTATATGATTCTTAAATCTCTTAAATGATAACTCTTATAAAAAATAGGTCTTATATATCATTCTTAACTAATATATGCTGCCACGTCACACATCTATAGGTCTCTTATTTTCTACATTTTTCCCAATCCAAAATACCCCAAATTGCTAAAATATCTGAAATATCACCGAAAATTGCTAAATTGATTTGACTACACTCCAGTTTAATTTCAAGACAAATAAAATCCACAATTCACATTTATAAATCAATTATACCCAAAAAAATGTCAATGAATGCATGTACAGTCATTTTAATGTGCAAAACTCAATATTCACGTGTATGTATATGCCGATAAGCATGAAATGCACTTTTTTGTTTCTCAGTAATTTCTCATATACATTATTCTAGCCTTAACATGAGTAACGGGATGTTACATTTATCGAGTTTATGAGTCTTTGGTGAGGATGCTTCGCTTAGCTGATAGAGAAGAAAATGCAACAGTGGGTTATTTTTTGATGCCATGGAGAGGGCAAAGGAAGCAATCAAGACCAATATGAAAAATAAGTCTTCTTTATACACACCGTATCTTGAATTCATCAATGAAAGATGGAAAAGGCAAATTTCTTCTCCGTTGTTTCTACTTGGGACATTTTTGAATCCTAGTGTAGACTTTAGACCAGATTTTATAAAGAAAGCTAAATTTAAGAGCGGAATGTTATTCACTATTACAACAATTGTTTCCCATGACATGATGCAAGATCTCTTAAGCTAAAAAATGGAGCTTTATAAGAAGTATTCTGGGGATTTTGGAATGTCAATTGCTATTTAACAATGAGCAAAACTTTCTCCAGGTATTAGTTATTTCCTTTGTCTTACTTGTTGAAAATTAATTATCTCTTTATTTTGTATATAACACTACTTTTGTTATCTTACGACTTACAATTTCTTGGTGGAAACAATTGGGAAGTAGTGCTTTTGAATTGCAAAGGTTTGCAATTCAAATTTTAAGTCAATGTGTGAGTGCAATAAGCTATGAACGAAATTGGAGCACATTTGAATTCATCAATTTCAAGAAAAAGAATAGATTGGAGCAGAAGAGATCGAATGACTTGGTCCTCGTTCATTACAATTTAAAGCTTCGAGAAAGGTATGTTATTATTATTATTAATTTTGATATAGTTTCTTATAAATTTCTAATTATTATATTTTATTGTTTACTAGGAATCTTAATAGTACAAGTAGTTCGATATGTCCAATTTGCATTGATAATACCAATCTTTTAACAGATTGGGTTTCTGAGGAGCCAGATTTGGTAGATGCGAATGACTTGGAAGATGATCTTGGATGAGAAAGCATTGACATGTCATTTGGTGCATTGAATTTGAATTATGATGATGATGAGACTCCTCTCAGTGACGAGGAATTTGTACCAAATGATAATTAGGGCCAATGCAGCTATAGTGGATATCCTCCCATAGATGATTGAATGAAGTTTCAAGTTTTTATTTTTCCTCTTCTTTTAATTTTACTAATATTTTATGTATATGTTAAATTCTATATATGCAATGTAATTGTAAATGTTTTTGTTTTAGGTTTCACTTATACTTGATTGTTTCCTCATCATAAACTCTTGTCATAAATTATAATAGTTTCAAAGTTAATAATATTTATTGTTCTTTTTATTTGATGTTTTGATGTAATTATTATTTATTATATGATGAAATTGTAATATTTTAAATACTTTGTATTATTTCTAATTTTATATTTGTATAATGATGATTGCCTTTTTTCCATATTAATTGTGGTTATTATTTATATGATAAATATTTAAAAATTATTGTTATTTCATATTAATTATGGTTATTATTTATTATTATGATTTTTGGAGACATGGTTAATGTAAACTTATAAAGTATAAAGTACAATATAAAAATGAACTATTTTGCAATTTAAAAAAATTTAGGGACTATTTCATAAATTTAAAAAATATCCAAAATAGTACCTAATATTGACCAGTACCGGTACCAACCAATATAGTACCCTACCAAAACCCAATCTGGTACCAGGGTCAGTACGATATTCACAACCTTGGCTTGAAGTCTATTTGGTATGACCTAACTGTTTAGATTGGGACTCCAAGGTATTGTACTAGTTGTTGTTCAAGTATGAAACCATTAATTGTTGATACCAAGGACTTAAGCTGTTGGAACTTGTTAAGACATATAAGGCACTCTTGCTTTTGTTAATGTATAATCCTGACATCTTGTTAAACACCATAAGAGCAATAATTAGGGAGGAAACTAAAATAAGAATGCAATTCAATCAAGCAAATCGATTCAAGAATCAATCACAAAAATATTAACAAATTAGCAGTTGCAATACACACTCAAGAATCAACCTAGGGAACTACCAATTGAGATAAAGGGAATTTTACCTATCTTTAACACTAACCTAATCAATTATGAATTACTGGATTATTAGTTCTAGACGATCCTAGGGTTGATTACTCTCTCTCGAGCTATAACCATTAACCCTAAATTATAAACCCTAATCAAATTATGGAAATTGCAATTTCTCAATTAACAACCTATCTAAAACCCTAATTAGATCTAAAGTTGTCTAATAAACTATCGAAAACTATTGCAAGATCTCTCTTTGTCCAATTTTACCGATTTAATTTAATTCTTGTTCTATTAAATCTCTTAACTCTCGTTAGCCCAATTTAATTATTTTTCACTCGATTCACACTCTTAGTTTATTACTGAATTATGCAATTGCATAAATTAAATCATAATAAATCCAGTAAAACATAAACAATCAAATTTGATTAAATCAAAGATAAAACCTCGAACGTGAGTTTAGAAACAACATCAACATCCAAAAATCCTATCATCAACTATTATTCCAATTCTATACAATAATAAAATTGAAAATAACAGGAAATAAGAATTTAAATGGACGATGGGAGGCAACAATGTTGGGAAACTCCTGATCTGGAAAGTACGTCGAGTCAACTTCTTCTCCACTTCTCTCTTCCTTCTTCTCTTTCTCTATCTCTCAACATTTCTCTTTAGGGTTTCTCTGAAAAGAGGCTGATGCAAAAGCTCTCTTCTCTTCTTTGTCTTGTTCTTTAAATACCTTTTGTGTTCTGAGTAGCCCTAGTTTTTTGGGGTCCAAAAGGTTCGAAAAATTCCTCAAAACTTGACTTTTTGAGTGTTTGCATGTCTGCTCGACACAGGTCGTGGGCCACATACAAGTCTTCTGTCACAATCGTGGTAAGCAGGCCCCGATTGTGGGCTATGTCCTGGGCTTCTGTCATGATCGTGGCACAACGACCATTGTTTCAACCCTAGTGTCTCCAAAACTTCTCCGTTCTTCAATGTTGACCTTGAAACACTAACAAATATACCAAGGTACCTTAAAAACATAATAATTAAGCTCAAAGACTTGCACTAACCCATAAGACATGAATAATTAACAAACTAATATAATTCTAACCTAAACTCATACTAAACGATTGAATTAACCATTAAATACATATCAAACTAAGCCCTAAAATACGTAGTAATTCACACTTATCAACATCCCCAAACTTAAACATTTGCTTGTCCTCAAGCAGACAAATCAACAAACACACAACACACAATGCAGTAATGAGATAATGGCTTCAACTTTATGAATAATATTTGAATAAAAGAATATTTAATTTAGGCAAAGAAATGTACCAAATACAAAGAGATTTTGAAATGATGATAGGTTTTTTTGTTGTTTTTGTTACATGATTGCCTGTTTGTGCGTGTTCTTTGATTGTGTATGTTGTTGGTGTATTTATACTTTTGTCGGATATTACTCCCTCAAGCAGTTCTCTTGTAACTTCCCAACTTTCAATTTTCTCCTATCATGTCCACATTCAAACTATCTGTCCTTTATATGTTCACTGTGTCTTAATCATCCTTCTCCACATTCAAACTATTTGTCCATTATATGTTCATTGTGTCTTAATCATCCCGCTTCCCAACTTTTAGATTTCTTTGCCACTTCTCGTGTCTAAGAATTTTGTGGCATTTTAGTTAACATCAAAGCACTAGTGTCGAACGTATGGTTAATGGTTGGGTCGGCTGGGCCGACCATACAAGGCCCAATCCCAGGCCCAGATATCGACGGCCTAGTCGTAGGAGATAATCTCCCATGCAAACGTAAAGACCTAAACTTAGCAGTGATCCCAGGTATATAAGGTACAATTTCGCCATAATGCAGGTACGAGACAGAAAACCCTACTTCTCTCGCTGTTTACAATCATCGACACCCTTACACAAAGACAAACTTGAGCGTCGGAGGGGCCTATCAGGAACCAACCCCCGGTGCGCCTTTATTGTTTTGCAGGTGTTCTCTAGCCAAAGCTATTCAAGATTATGGATCCAAACAACAACGTCCAAACTCAGCAGGATCAGGCTGAACCATTTGGTGCCCACCGTGGGGCCCGACATCAGGGCACCAGGTCCAAAACCACACATATCAGTCGGGTGGCAGCAGCCAATCCTGAAATAGCCGCCGTCACGACACTTGCGATGCAACAGATGGGTTTGCAATTACCTGTCACCCTTCCGCCACCGCATCATGAATCCCACACTCAATCTTCGCATCCGAATGATCAACCACAACCTCACAACCAATATCAAGAAGAACAGAGTGTAGCCTTGGAGGACAACACCGAGGCCAATTCGCACCTTAATTCTCAACGCCCTCTGGACGCAAATCCTCCTGCACCACAACAAACCTCCCTCACCCAAAAACAAATAGAGGAGGCAACTGATCTATTGATTCGCCAAATCCTGCAGTCTCGGCCAGAACAACAGCAAACCCTGCTTGGCAGATTGGTGTGATGGCCGATCGCCATTCTGCTGAAGCCCTGGAAAAAATCGTGAACGATCGACTCAATCTGGCCACAAATTCCAGCCCGGGCTGAACGCTCACACAGTATAGCTCTCCTTTCATTCTGGATATCCTGGATAGCCTTCCTGCGGTCGGTACCAAAATATCGACGCCTGAAAAGTATACTGGAAAGACCGATCCCCTAGATTATCTACAACACTTCCAGTCAATGATGAACCTACATTTCGTCCCTAATACAATTCAGTGTAAGGCGTTCTGTACCGCTTTTCAAGAAGGAGCTCGGCGATGGTTCAATAGTCTACCCCCGAGTTGCATAGCTTGCTTTGAGGATTTTAAGAGGTTGTTCCTCAACCAGTTTGCTACTAGTAAACGGCCTCAGAAGATCGCTTTGGAAGTGATGTAGTTAACCCAGGGACAGAACGAAAGTTTGCGGGAGTTCATCACTAGGTTCAACAATGAAGCCGTTGAAGTTCCTGATCTCGCCTGCTCGTCCATGTTGGCCGCCCTTATGAGCAACACGAGGGACGAGGAGTTTAAGAAATCATTGGCCCTCGACCAACCCAGATCTGTTCAGGAGATAAGGAATCGATAGGATAAATATATTTAGCTGGAGGAAGTGTTGAAAAGCACAAAGCGTAGATCAGACGACCGCGAGCCGAGCGGCAGAACTGAAGATTCACATAAACGGTAGAAGAATCGATCTAGCTGGAGAAAGCCGATCGACCGACAGGACCAACGACACGAGTCCTTCACCCCACTCAACAGGCGGTATGCGGAAGTACTGGAGGTCATGAAAGCTGAAGGGGAGCCCTTCCAAGAACCCCGTGCAATGAGAACTCCCTCGAGCCAGAGGGATCCTTCTTTATATTGTCGTTTCCATAGAGACGTCGGTCATGACACGGAAGAGTGCTGGCACTTGAAGAACAAAATTGAACTCCTCATCCAAAGGGGAAGGTTGGGTAGATTTTTGAAGTACGGAAACAATGCCGATCGAGATAATGGGGTTAGGATCGGTCGGCCCGACAACTGGCGAAGGCCTGGGAGGCAAAATGATAGGAACGATGGGGGGAGGCAGTATAAGAATACTGACGACCGATGTGATGCCAGGGCTCGGTCTAGGGTGAGAGACAATAGAAATGCCGAACGACAAGATGACCAACCGGTCAGGGTCATCAACATAATTTTTGGGGGGAGTGCAGCAGGAGGGTCGACCACTAAAGGTAGAAAGAGGTATGCCAAACAGGTCATTGAAGACTTGGCAGCCAAGAAGAAGAAGCAGAACGATGGAATAATGTCATTCAATGAATCTGATTTAGATGGTGTTAGCTGTCCTCATGATGATGCGTTAGTGGTCACTTTGAGCATGGGGGGTAGCGAAGTCAAGCGAGTAATGATTGACACAGGCCGCTCGGTCGACCTACTCTATTATGACGCATTTAAGCAGATGGAGATACCGGAGGACTGACTGTTGCCAATAGAGGGACCCATTAAGGGAGTAACAGGAGCATCAGCCTACTCGTTCACCCGGGTATTATTGAATGTAAAGTTCGGGCAGAAGCCATGCCAAGTGGAGAAGAGAGCCAAATTTTTGGTCGTCAAGTTCGTGGGAGCATATAATGCTATAATCGGAAGAGCCACTCAAAACGCACTTAGAACAGTTGTCTCCACTTACTACCAAGTAATGAAGTTCCCAACCCCACATGGAACCGGCGTTGTCAGGGGTCAGCAGAGAATCGCTAGGGAGTGCTACTTAGCGGAAACAAAGACGCTTGACGGAGCGGTCGTTTTAACAAGCTCTCGTGATGTAAGAGCCGACGAAAAAGATGAGATGATGGCCCCCGCAGAGTAAACGCCAAAGATCGCACGGGATGAAGAAGACCGAACCAAACTCGTAAATTTGGGCCGAACGACATTTTTATCAATAGATAAGCTTGCTTTATTTGCTTCTTCGTTTAGCATTTTATTATTGCTTACGCACTTGTGCATGTAATTCGTGGATACCTTTTTTCTGGCCTTGCCAGTCAGGTTCTTTAACGACCCACACCTTCATCGTTATCAATAAAGAGTTTCAGATTTCTTGGCAGAAGCAGTTTCATTAAATCGGACTAAGGGCAGGGCAGTCTACCAATCGTTTGACAAGGTTGCCAACACAAGATGTTGGAACCACGCGATGCCAAGACAAGATCTTGGATTGCTCGACATCGACATCGTTCGACAAGGTTGCCAACATAAGATGTTGGAACCACGCGATGCCAAGACAAGATCTTGGATCGCTCGACATCGACATCGTTCGACAAGGTTGCCAACACAAGATGTTGGAACCACGCGATGCCAAGACAAGATCTTGGATCGCTCGACATCGACATCGTTCGACAAGGTTGCTAATACAAGATGTTGGAACCACGCGATGCCAAGACAAGATGTTGGATCGCTCGACATCGACATCGATCAACAAGGTTGCCAACACAAGATGTTGGAACCACGCGTTGCCAAGATCGGATCTTGGATCGCTCGACCTCGACAACCACTCGGCCAGCATGTCAAGAGAATCTCGGATCGCTCGGCCTCGATATTGCCTGGCCGACACCAAAGATCAAAGTCTTGGATCGCTCGGCCTCGATACCGCCCGGCCGATGCCAAAGATCAAAGTCTTGGATCGCTCGGCCTCGATACCGCCCGACCGACGCCAAAGATCAAAGTCTTGGATCGCTCAGTCTCAGTATCGTTCGAGTAATTGGCACACCTGCTATCCGAAAAAGCGATCCACTCATATGAGACTCCCGCGAGTCGGTTTTCATCTAGCAGAGTTTTAAAAGCGAACAAAGGATAAACGTAAAAGTTTTTATTTCCAAAAAGTTGGTCCTGGTCACAAGCCCGACCAGATGAACTTCTCCGTTTAGAAATACCTATCTTTCCTACCCAGTTTATCGCAAGCATCATCAATGAGCTTCTCCATTCCAAAGTCGAACAATCTGCCCATTATAGGTTCTGATATATTTGTGTTGACAAGTCTCGGGACAACCAAATTCTTTACAAGCCCACAATTTTCACCATAGCAAGTTTTGGTCGCGAGCTCGATCAAATAAGTCTCGAGGGTCCTACAACCCGAGTTAATAAGGACCTTCAGGAGGAGGAGCAGTTGGATCAGCAGGAGGGGATGTCGGCGGAGTGACCAAGGCGGGACCGGAGTTTGCAAGAGGTACCAGAGAGACACCCTCATGAAATCGCTTTTCCTCTTCATCCGAGTTAGGGTCTAGCTCCTCATCCGGGGCCACCCCTCGTTCCCTCTCGACGTAACCCTCTCATTTAGTCCTACCTCCGGCACTTCCACCGTCTCTGCCATTATCTCAAGCGGCCCAACTATTTGCAAGGCACCTTCGACGGTCTCACCCCTAGGGTTGACCACACCTCTGGAACTGCTTGACGACATGGTTACGAAAAAGAAAGTAGTAGGAAAGGGATCAGAGAAAGAACATACTCAGTTTAGTGGTCGAAAATCGGAGTCTAGACAACGGAGGAAATGAAACCCCGACGCTTGCAAAGAAAAACGAGGAGTAGAAAGAAGTTGGAGAACAAAAATTGGGGAAATAAGACACGTAGGAGTAGAAACAAACGAAGACTGTTGATTCCAAAATTTATAGCATCAATCGAGCAGGAATATCAATCGACGTAAGACACGTGGCAAAATCTGAGCTGCGGTAAATCAGGGTCATTAAAGGCCCAAAGCGACGGGACAGTCGAAAGGACACAAATGACGACACAGGACAGCGCATGATAGCTATGCAGTGGTTAAAAGGACATGTCGCTCCAGATTCTGAGCGGCACCCAACGGATATGAATCGTCAGCGCCCAGAAGATACGAATCGTCAAGTAATAATTAAACCTAGCGTATGACCAGACATTGATGACCGATCGGCCGCCCTGTCTCGGCGTGAGCCGATCGATCGCCCACCCATAACGCGAGCCGATCGATCATCCTATCCTCGATCCAGCGGTCGCGCGCTAAGCATAGAAGCTTGATCGGTTTTCTGGCCCAGTGGGACCTATCGTGCATAAAGCGCCGATTCCCGATCGACCGGCCTTATCGCGAGTTGTCACGCAGACGAGCCGCACAATCCTTATGTACTCCTTCGACCATTCTCTTCGGTCAGACTCGAGGAGTAGGGGGCTTATGGTTGGGTCGGCTGGGCCGGCCATACAAGGTCCAATCTCAGGCCCAGATATCGACGACCCAGTCGTAAGAGATAATCTCCCATGTAAACGTAAAGACCTAAACTTAGTAGTGATCCCAAGTATATAAGGTACAATTTCACCATAATACAGGTATGAGACAGAAAACCCTACTTCTCTCGCTGTTTACAATCATCGACACCCTTACACAAAGACTAACTTTAGCGTCGGAGGGGCCTGCCGGGAACTAACCCCTGGCGCGCCTTTATTGTTTTGCAGGTATTCTCTAGCCAAAGCTATTCAAGATTATGGATCCAAACAACAACGTCCAAACTCAGCAGGATCAGGCTGAACCAGTTAATGTATAATGATGTTGGCATGAACTGGCCTAATCGTGCTTAATTCTTCTTTAAGAACGCAACTTGCTAACATTTTTCCTTCTATGGTCTTAAATATGATCCTTTTCTTTTAATCCTTTTTCTTCCTTTGTAATACTTTCATCACTGAAACGTTAGCAAGTGAAAGCAACCAACTTTCCAGGAGCTAGTGGGTGCCTTGCAAATAGTATCAAAAGCGAGACATTGACCTTTTTACAGCAAGAGAAAGAGAAGTGTGAACATAACAAAAATTGAGAAACGAATGGAGTGAAAGGAATTTGGTTCTCCACTAGTGCCACAACGCATGGAATTCATATGTTTAGAAATCCAAGACAATACCAGCAAAATCACTCTGGAAACCCACCCATAAATTCTTCCCTGTTCACAGATTTGTTTTTTCTTCAACGTCTTCATATTGCCTCATTACGTGGAAAAGTAAAGCCTTTTCCACAGTTCAGGGATATTACTTCCCTTTGCTTCGGCAGCTTCATTACTAACACGCATCTCCTACTAAGACATAGACATACCCACCACCAAAAACAAAAAAAGAATATATATATATATATGTTGGACCTTTGCTTAGAAATAGTTGCTTGACTTTAGTGATTGTAACCATTATAAAGTGTGTAAGCCTTGGTGGGGCAAATAGCAGGCACAGTTGGACATACTTGTACCAAATATAGCAAGATAGAAAGATACAAGTGGTGAGATGCTTCCATAATTATATATGTGGGGAGGTTTGCTAACTTTTTGAGTGGGTTTCCCTCAAGTCTTCTTCAGCTATATATATGTAATACCACCTTCTATTATTTAAGCTTTTCGTTAGTGGGGTATTTCTTCAGGAGTCTTCCTAGATCGAATATTACTTGGTGTCTTTACTTGATCCCTCCTATTGCTCGCACTTCCTTTAGGTTATCGAATTGGTGTCTTGTCGATCAAAATAGTTACAGCACCCATTTTGGGAAGCCACTTACGTCTGCCACCTGCCTTGATTTTTTCTGTTACTACACGTCTTCAACAGAAACAATCAAACAAAACTCTTACTAAGGTTGTTAAGTTATGCATGTCAGGATATAGCAAGTTAACATGCAAATCTTGGATTTATTTTGTTAATTATCTTACTCCTCTCGAGAAGAAGGATAAGGGGTTAGAAAACGCAAAGTACTTCAAATTTAAGTTGGTCTACCAGTGACTGAAAAGCTTTTGTTAATGGGCCCTATATATGGTTGCATACAAAATAGCAGTGGTTGGCTGATCAAACAACATTTTGTGCTCTCCAACAAGACGCCAAAATTTCCCAGATTTTGTTGTCGGCTGTGAATAAGAACACCAGATCAGCTCCGCTCCCTGAGCGTTGCACTCCGGGACCCAACTTTTCTATCTTCATATATGTACTTATTGACTTTATTTACATTCCATATTTATGTCAGAAACTTGTTAATGATCTGATATGTTGTACGATAGTAACACTACAAACTGATGCATCAGTTTTTTTTTTTGCCTAAAGATTGAAACTCTCTGTATGCAGCCACATGTATGTGATCACTGTTTAGAAGCTGAAGTATTAGTAAATTACCTTTTGAAAAAATGAAAACATGGAGATCCATGAGGAAAACAATATAAAGTTGACAGGAAAATTTATTTGGAGAAAGCAAAGTATCTGCGCACTGGTGAAACAAGGGAAAGAGAAAAATGAAAGACTGAAATCATATCTCATCACCATTTCAGCGACAAGCAAGTTGTGTCACTGTCCTGATTAGGCAGAATTCAATCTCGAACTGATAAGAACATTGAATAATATTGTTGGAGGCCCCGTTTTGCATTGGAGTACTACTATTACCCTGGTTACTCAGGAGTAGCAACCTGCCACTATAGGATATGATACCATATCATCCTTTCATCATTAATTGTGCCCGTCGTTGTTAGCCTCTAAATGGACAGACCCTCGCCTTTTAAAGCCGACTAATGAGTATTATGTTCTGGGATTTTAGATGTATTTCTTAGGTTTATAACGCGAACATACCCCCTAATAACTTGTTATTGTAAAGTTGCCTTTCACCTAAACAAGCCATGGCATCAATCCTCATCGCACCATCGAAGTTATTGCTGCCTGATACTTGAAGCTTTCGTGAATATAATGCTACGAAAAGCGCAGATTAGGGAATCAAGTGTTCGTTGAGTGACCAAAATATTCTCCGGTGCTACATTTATGTCAAAGGAAGCGTACAGATGCTATAATTGACCTCTTTGAAACAGCATAACGCCTTTTCACTGCGAAGTCCTTGTATAGGTCACTTTTATCTCCCCTGCAGATGCTTCTTGTTCCTTTTGTTTCATACATAAGCATAGCCATAACTTCTGATGGGAACTAAAAGTGAAAAAGGTGACTTTAATTAAGTGGATATTATCAGACCTAATGACTCTCTATGAGATTAGAATAACTGAATAACAATTCTTATTTTCTCAACTTGGCTTATGAATTATAAATTCATGCTTCAGATTTGGAATTGAATCGTTCTAAATCTAACGAAGTACATATGTAAGAGCTTAATCCAACGATTCATAGCTTCTTTAGCATAATTTTATAAAATCCAATTCAATCATAAAAAGTCATTCAAAATTAAAAAAAATGTTGTTTGTTCTTGGTTAGTTTAAATCTTTTATTCTATTTTAATAATTTATTAATATAATTTGTATGAAATATGTAACTTATACAAATTATTTATTTTAAATTAATTAATTAATGAATAAGCGCTTCAGAATTAAATAATAAACTCTATCTAAGTAACACTTGCTAATTCCAACATCCTTTTTCTTTTATCCTACCATCAAAATGAGGTAAGTTACATTCTCTCTTACCTCAAGTGAAAACTTCGATTTCATAGATTCAAAGACTTTTTAAAGGGACTTAGATTTGCCATTTCAATTATCTTGAGCGCGGCAAAAGTGATCTTTTACGTACAAGATAAAACAAAAGCAACTGTACTGCTTTAAAGTATTAAATTACTACAAAAAAATTATCGATTACCGACATAAAATTATCGATGGAAATAATACTGTTGAAAATTAGCAAAAGAAAATTACAATTCGTTTGTAAAATTGTCGTAATATATGGTAATTTGCAACAGACAAAATATTCGTTGGTAGAGCTGGATGGGAAACTATCTTGCTGATTTTTGCGATGGAATATAGCGACGGAATAGAAATTATCGATGGTAAAAGAGGTGCGAACGATAGGCGGCAAAATAAGCGTTGTCATTTACTAACATAAGTGTATTCCGTCGGTAAAGTTGAAAGTTAAACGTCATCGTTTCCTTCGACTACAACGTTTTTAGTGAAACGTAAACGAATCAGGGTTCCGTCGATAAAATTAAAATTTAAACACCACTGTTTGCTTCTTCTTCAGCATTTTAGTAAATAAAAAATGACGTCGTTACTAGACAATGTCATTTTCGTTAGACGTTTGATCTTAGCACGAGGCCCACCCTTACCCCCCCCCCCCCCACACGAGTCTTCATTTTCACCTCGCGTTCTTCTTCTCTCTTACCGCTGGTTCTGTGTCACCATGTGAGGGCATCGGTTCGTTTCTTGTCTTCCATCTTCTTCCTTTACGTGTTTCGGTTCCCTGAGAGCTTTGTGTTCTGCGTCTTCATCGTGCTTTGATTCCCTGCTTCCTTCTGGTGCTTTTGTGTTGTTCTTCCTTCTACATCTTCCTTTATTCATCGATTAATATTAGTGGGTTTTGTTTTGAACTAGGTTTTCTTTATTGCTTTCATAATTTCCAAACTGTGTTGTGTGGATGTTGAATTTGTGGGGATGTCGTACTGAATTCGTGTAGTGAACTGTGCTCGTGTGGATGTTGAATTTGTCCACATTTGGAATTGTCTGAAACCTTTGCCTGGTTTTTAGAATTGTACTGAATTCGTGTAGTGAACTATGTTCATGTGTATTTCCTATGAACTATAATTAGTTAGTTATTTTCATTTTGGTTAAAGATAGCAGGTGTAAACTTATCCATCAAATTGATAGGAGATAACGTGTTTCGTGATGTTATTGTGTTGAGATGAAGACTTCTAAGCTATCCTTATTGGCGCCTCTGTTGAGATTATACTACATTAAGTATTATTGTACAACTATAAAGGGATGGATAAGCACGTTTTGAGTGGCAAATTGGTAGAACACATACGCGTTGCTTCTATGAAATTTCACTCAAATTCTCTTTTACTTTTCAATTTTTTTTGGTTTCAATTTGGAATAAGGGCTTAATTGTGATAATCCTTAAGTAATAATAATAACAATAACAATAATAATAATAATAATAATAATAAAGAAATGAATTTGAAAGGTTGTTAGTAGCTTGTATTTCTTATCTAATCAGGAAAGTGAAATAGAAAGCAACAAGAAAGTGTAGGGTTAGCGTGGAATGGTGACCATCTAACAAATTGATAGGCTCAGTTTTTGTGACTAATTGGTGAAGGATTACCGACGGAACAAAGAAACACTGTCGGTAATATTAACAGCCCGTTGCCAACTTTACTATCAAGATTTACTAAACTGACGGTTTAATCATACCCATTTGTAATGTTATCGACAGAATAACCAATACCGTCTACAAATGTTTCAACGGAAATAAAACGTCTGCAGGTAAATTTATTGACGGTCATAGCCAACTGTCGGTATATTCACCGACAGTTACTTAAAGTGTCCGTTGCTAAATTTACCTACGGCTGTTTTTACAACACCTTTGTCCGTCGGTAGATTTCGTCGATAATATCCGTCGCTAAATGACATTTTTCTTGTAATGATTAATACTAAATAGAGGCGGCATAATTTAATATATTAATATTAAAAATAACTAAATATATATTTTAATTATATTTCTTTTCTTGTCTTATAGTGAAGTTTTTTTTTGAAAAATTTGAATGTATTAAGCCTTGAAAGCAAGTCAAAAAAGTCTTACAATACAAAGACTAAGTCAACCAAAGGATGTAACTACAATGCAGTCAAGTATGAAAGAGCTAGTTGAACAAATGGTTTAAAAACCATGCATAGGTGAGATCCCTTGGCAACAACCCATCATTGCCATTTAATCATACAGGCCAAGTTTCAAGGCAAGTTGAACACTTGAGTCACTAGAGGAGCAACAAGGAGGTAGGAATAACATAGCAGCTTACCTGTAATAATCATCCCCAACTTATGCAATGGAGACTATGGCTATAAGTGTCACGCATTCCTCAATGTGGCAAACTTGTATATAACAGACACCACTGCTAGGAGTATGTCATACATTCCAGTATTAAAGTAAATAGGAACCATGCAGAAGTTTCTCTTTTTGTGCACATATTTGGAGGTAAATGTGATGTAGTATCTGGTTGTAAAATTGCTTTTGAGAGGTGATTTGGTTTTGGAATGTTCTTAGATTTCTCTCATCCCATATCGTAGTGATTATTAATGATAAGGCGATCCAAAAACACTAGTGTGCTATGTTGTTTCTGTATTTTAGTCGTATTGTGTACAGACTTTCCAGGTTGGTAATTGCCCCATTTAGCAGGCACCTGTAGCAGATCTCTAACCATATGTTGCTAATGTAACCACATTTGAAGAATAAGTGTTCAGTTGTTTCTTCTGCTTGTTTGTATAGGCAACACCAATTTGGAAGTTGGGTGTATTTGGCCAATTTATCCACTATTTTTAACCTCACTACTATACAGTGAATGATGCACGAGGTTGAAGGTAGTTAGTCCTTGTGTCTTTAGTCCATGCTAGCTTGGGAAGGTGTTTAAAACATAACTCCATACAAGAGTGGTTGGAAAACCTACCATCAATCGTATGCTTCCAAATGTAATTATCTGATTCGGTGTACAATACACGCCACAAATATCAGCAACTAGGGAGGTGGGGATGAAGGCTCTCTCAATTATTTCTTTATGTTGTAAGGCTATAGCAACTGTGACATCTAAAGGTAATGAACTCTTAAGTGAATCAACTCCATTATAATGAATCAAAGGTTACACCTAAAGCCAGTTATCATACCAGAAATTGGTGGAGTTTCCATTACCTATAAGCGCAATGAAATTCATTTGGTGCTAGCCCCTCAATTTTAGAATGGCCTTAAATGTGGTAGATTGAATGTGGGAACAACCTATAGACCATAGGCTTCAATTTCTGATGAAATAATGGTGAATCCATCTACATCATAGAGATTGTTTGTCATCCATTAGTCTCTAAAGCCTTTTGGTGAGTAGTGTTCATAAATTTGACAAAGTTAAGTCCCAAACCACCGCGATCTCTAGGAGTGCAAAGTTCTTTCCATTTCACCAAAGTCTTGTGATTTGTCTCCTAGTTTCCTGTCAATAAGAAATTATTGAATAGTTTGTCAATAACTTTCAAAGTATAACCTGGAAAAGCCAAGTGGGTTGCCAGTAGATATTGAGAGAGTTGAGGCTCATAGTAAAGTTATGAATATCGTATCATTATTGGTACTGGATTTGATTCTAGTGCAGTACTATATTAGAACTGATCAATACTGGGTACTGTTTATAATAATTTTAAAATTTATAAAATAATCTTTGAACTTTTTTAAAATTACAAAATAGTCTCCCAATATATTGTACTGCATGATTTATAATTTTATATTAACCTTGTCTCAAAAAGTCATAATAATAGAAATTTGAAATAACAACAATCTATTTATTTTTATTAATATTACTTTTAACATATTTCACATATAAATAACAATCATAATTAAATCATTTGATCTTTATATAAATATAAAGTTAAAGGATAATGCAAAGTATTTAAAATTTTACAATTTCATCAAATAATAAATAATTATTATATGAAAACATCAAATAAAAAGAATGATAAATATTCATGATTCTCTAACTACTACAATTTACAGCAAGAGTTCATATTAAGGAAACAACTAATTAGAAGTGAAACCTGAAATAAAAACATTTACAATTATATTTATATTGCATATATAGAATTTAATTGATAAATTAAATATAATTGAAATTAAAAGAACGAGAGAAATGAAAACCTAGAACTTTATTCAATTGAATACTCGCTCAAATCACATTGACTTCAATCCTAATTTGGTACAAAATCCTATAATAGAGAGGATTAAGGATGCCTATGGGCTGGGCTGGTCAACCCTGGCTGGCCTGTTGACTTCAGATCGGGTCAGGGCTAGATCCAATTGTCAAGTTTAGAGAGGAGTCTCATCATCACTATCATTCAAATTTATTGCACCAAATGACATGTTAATACTTTCTCATCCAAGATTATCTTTCAAGTTACTCTCATCTATCAAACTTGGTTACTCAAAAACTTAATTTGTCAAAAAATCGATATGGTCTAGAAAAAGCATTAATGAGTAGCAGAATGGCGAAAGCATTAATGGCTAAGAGACTTTGGAGAATCTGAGCACAAGCCAATTTATGCAACCTCGTGTCAAGTATATTATAGGAAATAAAAGGGACACGAAATTCTATTATGATAACTAGCATCATAAAGGGCCATTATACCCCAATCCATATTTCCAGAGTCTGAGAGAATCAGTTCCTAATAATACTATGGTGCATATGTTAATACAAAATGTAAATTGGAATTGGCCTTTCCACTCAAACAGGGGTATTAGCATCATTATTAATAGTCTCCTAAATTATCAGCCTAATCAACTTCAAGCAAATTCAATATAATGGGAGTTATATAATACTAAAATATTCTCAACATAATCATATAAAAGGCTAATATTAGGACCCTTGACTACATTTCAATTCCATGAACTCATTTGGGACTTAAAATTACTCTAGCTCACTCCTTTATACTATGGTTAGCAGTATTACAAAGGTTGGGAACAAGAAGTAGATTAAAGTTTCAGGTACCAAATACAACATGTCCACTATATGAAAACAATTTGGAGACTCTCAATCACTTGTACTTCAAATGTGCATCCACTAACCAAATGTGCATCTACTAACCAATTGTGGAGAAATTTTTTGAAGATATTTAATCTAAAAGAAAATAACCAAACATGGATTAGCACACTCACACAGGTTAATAGGATGAGATGTAATGGGAGAGGTGATCATAAAATTTTCAAAGAAGGTTTTGCTATGCTAGTACATTATATATGGAGAATAAGGAATGATAAACTATTTAGAGAATTAAAGGATATTTTGAATTCTAATTGGATGAGGACTTCACCAAACTAAGGTTGACTACTATGACGAACTCATATGGAGAATACATCACAAGAGGGATGAAAATGAGATTGAGTCTGCAGGGACCTTGATTTCATTTTCTAAATATGCATTGTACCTAAAGGGATGTACTAACTGTAGAAAGTATTATAGCTACATATGGTGTGTAGTAGTTGAATTGTAATTTTTTGAAACTTTATTAATTTATAAAATTCATTATTTACATTTCAAAAAAATGGATATACATAACTATTTGTTTTATTAAGAGTCCTAATAAACAAATAAAATTAAATTATTAAGAAATTATATCCGACTATAATGATAATAATATATCTTTCTTGAAGCTTTAAATTGTATTGAACAAAAATCAAGTCCTTCAATTTTTTGTGCGTCAATCTATTCCTTTTATTCAAATAGATGAATTTAAAGTGCCCTCTTTATGGCACCATAATCATTATTACCTTCTAACCACTATCAACCATATAAAGTACCCTCACCAAAGGCTCACAAACTCGAATGATAAATTAACATTGGGACCAAAATTTATTATCTTCAAGTATAATTCAAGAAACCTCTAATATAGCATTAGACCTAGCATGCTGAGATGTGGCTTACTTATCACTTGTAAACAATTGTCTTAACTCCTTCTTCATTATAATAATATACTAAAGTGATAAAAAATTAGTTGTAAATCTTGTAATAGCAAGAGGACATAAATCCCTATGATTGATGAATCATTTCTCATTAAATTAAGGACTTATACATGATTATAGATGAACTTGGCTACCATTTTTTTCTTTATGCACAATCTAATCAATAATAGGAAAATATCTAGCATTTTCTATATTTTCCAACATCAGGTCAATACAATGTGCAACATAAGAGGTCTAATAAAAAAATTATTCTTACTTTACAATCTCCATCTAAATGCTTTATAATTAAAATCATTGTCAGTAATGAACTAAACAATATTTTCTAGCCCAACTTTATTAACAACTTCATCAAATATTTGAAATAAAGTATCAACATTTCTAATAAGGTCAGATATATTAATAGACTTCAAAAACATTGGCCCCATTAGCAAAACTAAAAAATTAATAATACGCTAATTTCTTCTATCTGTCTAACCATCACACATGATTAAACACCCAAAAATAACCCAAATCATTATTCTTTCGTCAAATAAATTTTATTTCATAAACAGAGTTGTTCAGAAGTTTACCTTTGTAGTTTTCAATTGAAGGAACTTTCTATCTTGGACCGAAAAAGGTAATAACATCTACAATAGGTTAATAATATTAACATTGGGCAGTATTGAATCTTATACCTGAATCCTACCACCATCTAGCTATTGTCATGTTCATATCATGGGTCGCTTCTCTAGATTGTAAGACATTACAAATTGAAGGCTGAGCATACTATCACCTTCAACATCTTTACTATCATCCTGAACATTAACAAAAGAACTTCTACTACCAATTTCATAGTTCAATTTTTCCTTCTATCTTTCTCATGTTAATACTCTTCAAGCAAAGTTTTTATTTGTCATTTTACATCATGACTCATTTTCTTATAAGGCTCCACATCACCTTTGATCCAGTTAAATGCTTTTAATATAGTGATTTCTCCACCTTTTAAATGTTTGTTACAATACGAACAAATAGTCTAGTTCTTCATTATAGGAACCAATCTAGCATGAGCCCAAACTAGATAATTGAATATTTTTATACCTTAAGTAAATGAATTATAAGGTGTACTTGAACTTCCTCTATTCATTTATAAAAATAAATAAAGACCTATATTAAAATTAACTTAATAACTTCGTATCAAAATCAATTTATGTATAATGGCGAGAAGAATAGAGCAACAACAATTTCTTAACAATTGTATGATATATACATGCAAATGACCTTTATAAATTTACATAAAAGATTCCTTAAGAAAATTTGATGATTAAACACATTATATCCAAGAGATTCTCATGTTTCTTAACCCAAACATCAAATATATACATTGATTGCTACACTTTCACAACTATAATCCATTTTGTGTGATTACATAATTTAAACATAAAGTCACAAGTCATAACTACGACCCATTTTGTGTAATTACATAATGCTATCATAAAGTCAAAATTAGAACTATTTTGTATGATTATATAATTCAACCATCACAACTATAACTCATTTTGTGTGATTACTCAATTTAACCATAAACTTATAAGTCATATATATAACTCAATTTATGTAATCACATAATTCAACCACAAAGTCATAAATATAACTCGTTTTATATGATTCGAACATAAACTCACACATATAACCTATTTTTTATGATTCCATAAATTTGTAACTATAACTCATTTTGTATGATTACATAATTTAACTATAACTCATTCCTTAATTTAGGTTAAATTATGTGATTACACAAATTAAGTTAAAGACTAACATCATAAACTTATATCTTTAGCTTAATTTGTGTAATAACATAATTCAACCTAAATTAAGGAACCCATTTTGCATATTGCAAAATTAATTTCTAATATATAACCTAATTTATAATAAACAACAACATCTAATTCATATTTCTCAATTTTCAAACAATAACACAAACTTCAATTTTGTATTAAAGATTGAATCGCCAATTTCCAGAATCCAAACAACACAAATGAAAAAACACAACTAAAATTTTAATTCCAAATACTATAATTCTATATAGAATCATGAATCTAATTCATCCAAAATTCAAACAAACCAAACACATTTATCCATTCTAGTATCCAACTATCCTCAATTTTTGAATGGCAATTTCTAAAATGAAAAGTCTAAAATCACGACTATAAGTCACTCACATATACAACAACTACTCAATTAACTCAACACTCAACAATTAACAAAACACAAAATAACTAATTAATCCTCGATTCGATTCCAAGTTGAAGAAAGGATCAAATATGAATCGATCAAATCATTCACTCCATAGTCTGATAGATAACTGATTAATCGGACGAGAATAAAGATAGAGTCCAATTGTACATGTCAATATTAACAACAAGGAAATTGATAGTAAGAAGAAAATCCGTCGACTTTTGAAATCGTGATGGTT
Source organism: Erythroxylum pelleterianum (assembly GCA_027563865.1). Taxonomy (NCBI): domain Eukaryota; kingdom Viridiplantae; phylum Streptophyta; class Magnoliopsida; order Malpighiales; family Erythroxylaceae; genus Erythroxylum; species Erythroxylum pelleterianum. The sequence continues at coordinate 16,161,605 of JAOQMR010000211.1, forward strand.
CAAGTCCCTTTATCCCCAAAACAAAACAAAAAAGGCTTCTTCGACTCTCTAATTATCTATTATATTCTCTCTTTTCGTTAATGGTTCAAAATTCGTTATCTTTCTCCTGCACTTGATTCTTTCACAAACGTATCAGAACTGTTTTTTTTAACACTCCATTTGGTATTGGTGAGGTCAAGGAAACTGTGTCAGAGGTGAGATAGCGAAAAAGGGTAAGGCAACTACACAAGGAAGAGATGATAAAGAAAGGTGATCGTGCAGCCTAAAGAGGGCAAGACGAGACTAGGTGAGGTGGTTGTGGTTTGCAAGCGAGAGAGGGTGAGGCAAAACGACTGTGTCTATAACATATGCAACTGCAACAGATGATAGTGCAGTGTAGGAAAAAAGCAAGATACTAAGATGAGGGACAAAGTGAGAAGCTGAGAAAATAAGTAGAGGCACATACAGGTCACAATTGGGACGAGGTCGAGTAGGTTTAATTGTTTAGGGCTAATTTTTTTAAAATTACAATTTTGTTCAAATTTTTTTTAAAATTTACAATTAAGTCTAATAAATGGTATATTTTAGTACTAGCCAGTATCGGGAAGTACTGACTCATAATATGAAATTACTCAATATTGTATCGTTTTTTGGCTGATATGATAGGTACCAACCGATATGATATAGTACCTACACCATAGTTAGTGGGGGTAACTGCCTCCATTGTGCACTCTGTGACTTTACCTGATTTTAAGCATTTCGAGCTATAACATTAAAAGCCACAAAATTAGAGTGATTAAGAAAAAAACAAGCGAGAAAATTAAGGAAAAATAATTTATTTGGAAAATAAAAATGACAATAAATTAGAGAAAATTTTAAATTGATATTAATTTAATTTTTATGTTGAATTAAGTATAAAATAAAAATGTAAAATTTAATCTTTTACAATTTAAAACAAGATTGTATTAACGAAATTTTGATTTCAAATGCTTTCCGAGTGAGAAATAGTCGCCCCTAAATTCTTTCAAATAAAATTTCTAACGTTTAACCTAAGAAATTATGGCATGTTAGTTAATAATTACAAATTTTAAGCAAGATAAGTTTGGTTTATATGTAACGACATAATAAAAGCAACTAGATAAGATGATGGATTATTGAAAGAGGTAAGTATCTATTTATATGAAATAATTTTCACTATAAACAATTAGTATTTAGAGGTGTCAATTAGAATTAATTTGACATTTTCATATTATTTTATTTGTGGATTATTTTAAATTTGAAATTTAGGTTGAATTATAGTTTGAATAGGAATATAAGAATCCTTACGAGTTAGGTCTAAATGGCCAGGTTGGCTCTAATTCATATAAAACATCATGATATATTTAAAATAATTTTATCATTGACATAATAAAACAGAATTTAGACAATATAAAAATTAGAATAATTCAGTTTAAAAAAAGTTTTTGCAATTAATTCATAAAAAAGGTTAGTTTTGGGGTTGGGGCCGTGTTTGAGTTTGGGTTGAAAATACTGGAGTTATAATCTTAAAGTTGAGTTAGATTTAAAAAATCTCCAATATAATTGGGAGATACATGTGGCAGGTCCCAGTTGGTGAATTAGAAATTACATTGGCAATTGACCGCACACTAGCCACGTTGTGGTTTGATTCCCATTTATTTTGGTGAGCTAATGCGGGAGATTAATGGCCATCCTGGTCTAATCATAACGCCGAGGATAACGTCCACTAGCAAGCCAAGAAAGTTAAAATAATGAATGGAATGAGTAAAGCTTTTATGACAAGTGAAAAGGAACAGAATTTAGTTCATGCGCATATGGAGGAAGCTGGTCCCCACAATATTAAAGAAACGGAGGTCAAATCAAGCCACTCCTTTTTTTTTTTTTTGGGTTTGGTGCTGAACAGGTTTCAACCATGAAGTGAGAGGAAAGTTGAATTGAACCATCTTTTGCATGACATTCTACTATTTTCTTTTTTTATATTGGCTAAAAGTTGTGAGTTGTGACCCATCAAAAGCAGGCAGGCACTGGTGGGCATTCTTTGTCGGCATATACACGCAAGTTTGTTCCTTTCTTTCCTAGGAATAAATTTATTAGTAAATGATTAATTATGAAATTAAATAACGGGAGGCCAAGTGAGTATGAATTAAGTTATTAAATATCAAACTTGTAGTGTTATAGGTTTTCCTTATCCGAGGATTAGGAAACTGTATAAGTATTAGACATTATGGTAAAAATATTAAAACGTTTTTGTAAATGAAATTTGAATACATCCCAAATATTGACACTTGTAAAAATTAGTTCAACTGAGCATATATATATATAAAAAACTATTCGTCTGCATCAAACGTTTGATGATTATAAAAAGATCTGGTGGAGTGCGGTTTGACCCAATGGGTCGGGTGAGTTAAGAGGAAAATGATTCCAAAGCTTCCGTATTCAGATTCTTTCTTTTCTTTTTCTTGCCCCGCCCCCCCTTGGCCTTGCCCCTTTCCCTATCAAAAATTTCCTTTCCACAACTTTTTAGCAAAATATTTGTTTTATAATTTATTTCTGGGTTTGGGAACCAAGAATGTTGGGCTCCTCGGCCGTGGAGAGGGCAACATTATACACGTAGGTGACAACGACTGCCAGGTTTGCCACCTTTCCCAATTACCATTCCTACCCTATTGATTCTTCTTTCATTCAACATGTCTATCTAACACCTAAATGGACGGACACACTCCATCCTTACAGGCTTGAAATCACCTGGATCGCCTACTCTGATCCAACCCTGCTCCAGTTCATCTCAGCCACATATTTATGTGGGACCCACATAAATATGTGGCTGAGATGAACTGGAGCAGGGTTGGATCAAAGTAGGCGGTGCAGGTGATCACATCCCATCCTTACACTCCTTAAAACTTTTCTTTAGTGTTTTCTTTTCCCTGCTCTTCTCTACCTAAATTCCTTGGATATTTTCTTTTAATAATAGATTAAAATTTAACAATATCTTACTAAAAAAGGACGTCTTCCTACTGCACGCCCGCCTGACTGAAGCAAGTCTTTGAGAGTTGATGAAATCGGAGGGATTTTCAGGAGTGTCTATTCAGTTCAACAGAAGAATAATATTAAACCAAGGATGAGAAAATAAGTAATAAAACGAAGGAAAATCTTAAAAGGATCAGTGAACACTAAAAGAGATTTTAAATTTAAAGAATAATATTTAATGTCTAAATTTTTTATTTAAATATAATTTTTAGTCTTACAACACTTGTTTCATGTAATTTTGAATTATTTAGATATAATTTTCTAGTTACAAGTAGTATTTTAATGCAATCTTTAATTATCAAAATGCAAGTTTTTTGCCAAAAATATTATATCCATGCAATTTTTACTAGTTTTGGTGCAGCTTTTATTATTTAAATGTAACATTCACAAATATTATTTGATTTAACTTGTAAATATTCAAACGTAATTTTTAATTATTTTAATGTGCCTTTCAACGATTCAAATGTCAAGCCTTATTTTTTGTATTTAGTCTAAATATTTAATGTATAAAACTTTCCTCTTAATTATTTAGTTTAAACTTAGCATAAATATTTTTTATAATGGATTATTATTTTATTTATTTACTCCTCTTCTTTTTTGTTTGTATATTTATTTACTTGTTTTATTTCATTCTTTACCTTGTTCTATATTTATTGTATTATTTTTATATTTTTATTCGCACATATTTATTTATTTGTTGTTGTTGCTGCAACGATTCAAATGCAATTTTTTTTACTATTTTAGTATAAATTTCATTAATTTAAACATAACTTCTCAATTGTTTTAATGTAACTTTCAATTATCTATATGTAATTTTTTTAGTTATGTTGAAATAATTTATATTTATTTAACTATAACCTTTTAGAAATTTTGATGCAATTCAAATATAATTTTTCATTCACAAATAATTTTTTTGTATACAATTTTCAATCATCATCAATTATAAAATTTTAGGTGTAAATAAAGGTTTCAATGTAATTTGTAGTCATTTACATACAATATTTTTAGTTGCAATCGCTATTTTAATATTTTTAATTATCTAATAATATTGGTTGATAAATATAAGTTCTTTGGTAGATACATAAGAAAAAGAGAGAAACAAAGAAAAAGAGAGTGAAAAAATGAACAAACTTGTACAAGCCAGTAACCGTTTTAGAGAGAAGTAAAAAATGTATTGTATTTGTATATATCACTAAGACTCAAGTTGCAGGTATATATATACAAAACAGAGCTAAACAGAGTATCTAACTCTACGCTAACAACTCACTACTATTGGTTGATAAATATAAGTTCTTTGGTAGATACATAAGAAAAAGAGAGAAACAAATAAAAAGAGGAAAAAATAAAAATGTGAGGTAGTTGTAGACACATTCATATATTAAAATATGAAACTTAACATAGATTAAGTTAATCAATAATTCTTTTTTTTTTTGGGTACAAAGGAAAGCTAACTAATTGTAGAAACAATGGCTAGCTCAATCATCTAGAAATCCTTTGCTGCGGAAAACCAGTTCGATCATCTTCAAGAATGTGCTGCAAACCATTTGGACAGGTGGTAAAT